>JAUBOC010000037.1:10208206-10226783 GCA_032275365.1 Anablepsoides cearensis | reverse complement strand
TAATACCAGAAATATTAATGATATTTATCAGTTGTGCAGATATTTTAAAAATAATAACAGAACACATAAAAGTCTGCTATTTCATTAGCATTAGTTGAATCCTATTATCTTAATTTATTTTACTTAAATGTCTAATATGTCTAGTCTTGTCCTCCTGAGACCCAGAAGAACCAATTTCAGATACCTGGAATGAAACTGTGGTGAAGTCGATTAAATATAACAACGGCCTGCCATACTCGTGAGCTTCCTCATGTTGCTGAAATAATCTGCAGCTCACAGAGCAGACCCCGAATATTAGCAAGATGGACTTAAGAGTGAGCAACCATCCATATCTTCTTTTCATCTCCACAGTTAACAAGAAAAAAAAAAGTGTTTCAGACTTTTCTGATTTGGAAAAAAAAAAGGAAAGTTTTGTTTCGCCAACCGTGTGCGCGCGCGGGAGGTGTGGAGCGGAGCCTGGGATCAGAGGGCTGTCTTATTAGGAGAGATGGAGACTGTGTCGGGATTGATTTTTATTGGACATGAAAACTTTTTGTTTCAGCGGGCGACCGCTCCCCCTCCCCGTCAAAAGTGTGGTCGCACCAGTGCGACCGGACATTTTTATTAGTCGCACTATTAGGAAATCAGGTCGCATTTGCGACCAAATTGGTCGCAGTCTAGAGCCCTGTTATCATTTAAAACTTTAACATTTCAAATCAAATACAGCCTTAAAGTTGATAACCTTTATTTGGTAGGTTATATTTACCTCATGTGAGCATCCTTCGACAGTTTCAACTTGCTCCACCTTAACCTGAGGCATAAACTCTGCAAGACTGGAAAAAAATAACATTATAATACAGTCAGGTGCATTTTAAGTGGAAATTTTAAAAGCCATTACTTTTTAATTCACAACTTTGTTTTCTTAAAAACAGCATAGAACAGATCATTCTGTCAATTACTGACATACAACTATATATAAACAATTTATGAATACTGAGGATACAAATGATCAAACCCTGGAAACAAACTCACAATATGCAAACACTGAACTCTAACTTTCTAATAATCTAGAGGTATTAAAGAAATGCAATTGCTATACGTTCAATGTAGAGAAGATCATTTTAAACTCCTAAAACTGAACTTAAAACACAAATAAATTTAATTTAAACTTAAGAGGTGTAGGAAAGGGTGGTGAACCAGAAGTGAACTGGAATGCACCATTTCAATTTCAGGGATACTGTTTAGCACCATCTAGTGGATATGATGCTCAATAGTTTGTGGAATTGTTTGGGGGTTAGAGCTGGTTAAAACAGTCCACTTTAGATAAGATAAGAACTTTATTGATCCCACACTGGGGAAATTTGCACATTACTGCAGCTCAATACAGGAGAGGGACCGGGTTATGGAACCGGGCTAATTTGAGTCAATCACTAAAATAAACCAGTTCATATGAGTCGGAACCAGGGCTCAGGTTCATGTCAGCTCGTCACCGTTTGTTTCTCTGGGTGTCCAGGAGGTGTGCTGAAACTTTTGCCCCGATTAGAGTAGTAAATTTGGAGAAAAGCCGTGTGCAAAACAACCATCTGGCCACTTCCAGAACATTTTAAGCGACTGCATGGTGAAACTGTTCTTTAGGAGAACAAATAAATGTAATTTTTAACTGCTGGAGCGATTTGGCTGAAACTTTGCTCAAGTGTAGCTCCAGGAGTGATAAAGCCATGCTGGGAGTTTTATGCAAATCTGCTGTTACTTTTTGCAAAATGCTTAAAAAGTGATTCAAGGTGGCCCCTCCTCGGCTCGGCAAGCACACTCTTCCTCCACGTCTGAACCGGGGCTCAAGTTTGTCACAGTTGGTTCCTCAGGGTGTCCAGGTGGTGTGCTGAAAATTTTGCACTGATCAGAGTAATAGATTTGGAGAAAAGCTGCGCGCAAAACACCAGTCCCGGACAACTTTCTGCATTTAAAGAGCAACACTGCTCTGATCTGGGTGAAATTTGGGGGTGTTTAAGGAGATCTGTTTCAAATTTGTGGAGTTAAGGTTTTCTACATGTTTGGGTTAGTTAGTTTAATAAGGCTTGGCACAATAAATTGGATACAACCAGCAAAAAAAAAACCCTGAGGGGGGGGTGTTTTGCAGTATTATTACTATTGCTATTGTTGCATAGCAATATATTGTTTAGTGAATTGGTGCATCTGCTGCTGCTGTTACACCTGAATTTAACCTCTGTGGGACAAAACGGACTGTTTCTATTCTATGGCGCATACACAGGTACTAGTGCTTATTCAAGCTGTGTCAGGAGTTCTAGTGCTGTGTGTGCATGTTCTTAATTGTATGTGTGTTTGATATTTTAATAGTATTTATGTGCTATTGTAGTCTTGTGTTTGCACATGCTTTTAATGGTAAGTGTGTGATATTTTAATAGTATGTATGTGCAA
Organism: Anablepsoides cearensis; assembly: GCA_032275365.1. Classification (NCBI taxonomy): domain Eukaryota; kingdom Metazoa; phylum Chordata; class Actinopteri; order Cyprinodontiformes; family Rivulidae; genus Anablepsoides; species Anablepsoides cearensis. The sequence goes on along the minus strand of JAUBOC010000037.1, from coordinate 10,224,368 downwards.
TTATTCTCTCGTTAGTGTGTGTGTGACAGATTCACCCCATACTCATCTTTAAACTGGCAACCCTAGCTGCAGGTGAATAATATTTTGCAGCCTACAATAGCGGCAAAAAGGGGCTGCGGTCTACAGCCTCCTCTGACACTGACCCCGAATGCCCCCAAATTGGACCATAATGCTATACTGCAAAGATGGCAGTATCCGTGAAAGTGTCCATGTATCAACCGAGTTGTTGTTTTTGTCAGGCACAATAAAGCTGTATCTTACTTTAGGTCATTAGCCGTCTCCTGTCGAGGCTTCTTCGCAAACACCGTGTCCTCTCCTCCGTCGCAATCGGCCTCCCTCTTGATCCGAGATGGACCTGCATCTTTGTCACTATCGATACCGGCAGCTTTCCTGAAAATCAGAAAAAAACACACGCAAGTCGTCAGCTACACAGTTTTATATTGTTAAAAATGTGTGTTTTATATCGTATATAAATCGTAGTTTTGAACTAAAGTTGAGCAAAGCCAAACAAAATACACAACAATGATGAGTTGTTCAGTTTAGCCAAACAGAGCTAATTTCGGTCTTGCACGAGTCCACTTGCTAAAGCTAAGTTCACGCGATACAGACTAAAAAGCCTGTTAATTTCACACACACAGCACTTGTTTTCTCAAATTAACACACCCTGTTTCTGTGGAGATGCTTGCGGGAATCTTTTTGCTGCTAGAACTTTGTTTTTCCTCGTCAAACACGCTGAACAATCCGTCTCCGAAGGGGTCCGCCATGTTTGCTGGAAGAAATTTCCCATAATGCAGCGCGAGGTTGACTTTACCAGTTCCGCTACGGCAGCCGAGTGGTACAAAATGAATGCAGCACTCGTCTCAGCGTGTTGTTTTAACAGTCTGTCCATCTATCGAATACCTCTGTGATGTTTTGAAGCCGCATTTCCAAGTAAACGGGTCACTGTCGGCCAGGGGAAATTTGACCTGATGGGTGGGAAAAAGAAGAAGTCGGCGCCTCAAGTTGCGGCGGCAGCAGCGGACGGCCCTGGTTCTTCTGCGGCGGGGACCGGTGCGGTGGAGAACCCGATGAAACACGCAGCCAGCAGCAAAGCCAACAAACCGGCCAAAGAGAGCAAGTCCAAAGGTGGTGTAGCAGATTTAATTCGCTTCATTAAAGGCACATAAATATCACCGTTGTCACCAGTGCTAAAAGTCTGCATTTGAGCTCATTTATTCCCTTTCTGATCACTCTCAATAAAAATAATATATTTAAACAAATTTAGATATTCCCTTGACTATTTGATCTGTTATTGTTTGGTAACTAGTTTGCCAGATAACTAGACTGCCAAACAGGAAAACTATCTTTACAGTGATGTAAATATTGCAGTATTTTGTCCTCCCTTAAGCTCCAAAGACGTACAGTCTTACTGGAACAGCCCAGGTGGACCCTGGTGGTGTTTCAGACAAGTCCATCCTTAAAGTAAGTCTAATTTGTCGAGATATTTAAAGGCATCGGTTTTTAAATGCGTTTTTTAATTAGAAAAAATAATTATGAATCAACCTGTTAACAGGTGTCCATTCAAGTGGATCTGGAGAAAACGATCATCAAGCTGATCAATGACTTTCAACAGAACAACGGGGACAAAGGACCCATATCTGGCAGACTTACAAGCAAAAAACTGCTGGTATTGTCTGCAAACCTACATTACTCATTTTAAGTAAAAGTGTAGCATTACGTAAATGAATGAGTTTAAAACTAAAATTATTAATTAAGAAGAGATAGTTGTATACCTTTTAGTCAAACCTTGTAAATGATATTGTTTGATCTCGAGCAGTATTGTGAATTCATTTGTTCAGAATATGAGTTGTGGTCTACTCTCAGCTACCACCACACCAAATTTAAGCTCAAAAGCTGTAAACAAGGCTCTAAGTTATAGCAATGTCTGTGTTTGATAAGTTCACTCAACTGTGACATCCATCTTGCATTGAGTTGAATCACTTGTCGATGAACTTCCATTAATTATTTTCTAAAGTTTTCAATAAAATCCAGCAAAAATCCAAACAAACTCCCACGCTGACACAAGCAAAAACATTATCGCAGCTTCACCTTCCTTGTCAAAAGGTATTTGTTGTTTTCTTCCGTGCTTGCAGGACCTGTATACAGCTCTGCAGAAGTTTCATTTTAAGCGAGAACACATCGAAGAGGCGATGAAGAGCACTATCCTGTATGGAGGAGATCTCCACTCTGCTCTCGACTGGCTCTGCCTCAACCTTAAAGACGGTAAGTAACACAGCATCCACATTTCTTATAACGTAAATGTCGGCGGGGAACAAACCTTAAAGCTGATTTTCTGTTCTGTCAGAGGAGTTGCCAGATGGTTTTAGCCAGCATCTGCAGGAGGAGAACCAGAAGAACCGTCCCAAATTCCAGCCTCCTCCCCAGCAGAAGCCTGCAGCTCAGAGCCCCAAAGTGTCCAACGACGTCCGCAAAGAGACACCTAAGGTTCGTGCCTTGAGGTGTGCTGCCACTTGTCCTGCAACAGAGCCTTCAGTTTTGCATGTGTGTGTTGTCAGATCACAGAGAAGGACGAAGCTGCGAGCATGAAGGACTGGATCTTAAGGTACGCAGAACAAAGCAGCGAAGAGGAAGAGGAAGAAGAGGAGGAAAAGACACGCAATCCTGAGCTGGAGAAAAAGTTTGATCCAGTAAGATGAATTAAACAAACTTACACTTAAACAAAAATTGAATTATTGTATTTCCAGACCAGTCGGAGAGGTACAACATAGTTTTTTAGTGTTTGAGATTAATTGTTAGGTCTTTTTTAATGCAATTCAAAGCATTTATTGTCATCATACATGAGCAAGACAAAAGTAGAACAGCTGCCACTGATCAGTGCTCTAAATCTTAAAATATAGTAATGTCTCCAACTCTAAAACTAAATAGAAAAATAGTGGTAAATATCCTTCTGTATTGTTGTATGATTACACATATTTTTGTTTAGAATGACAGGTATTTGGTCCTGACTGCTCAGCTGTATGACTGTAAAGAAATGGCAGCTGACTCTAAGACTAAAGGAGACAAAATGGGCCAAAGGACAGCACAGGACCGAATACGGGTCATACAGCAAGGTTTTTGATTATTTTTACTTATTAAATTTATTTGACCCTTCTTTTTCAATTATGAAACAGCGCATTTATACAAAATGTTCTAATAGATCAAAAATACATTTTTCTTTTTTTAGAAATGAAACAGCTGGAGTCCCATCCCATTTTCAACGCTGCCATCAAAGTAGTGGATGCACCTCAGAAGGAAAAGAAGGCGCTTCCTGTCACCGAGGACCTCAGCTTTAATTTGTTTGAACAAGCAGAGAAGGACCCTCCTGCAGAAAAAGGTGCATGTTTTCATGCATCACCAGGATGCTCAGTTTTTTTCTGCTCACCGTCTCAGTGGTGCTGACTGTAGGTTTTTTTTTTTAATTATTTTTACTTCTTTTGCAGTTGTGAAAAAGAACGAACCGAAGGACATTCGTAACTTTGACTACACGGCTCGCAGCTGGACAGGAAAGTCTCCCAAACAGTTTCTGATCGACTGGGTCCGAAAGAACCTCCCTAAAAGTCCGGCGCCGTCTTTTCAAAAGGTTGCTGCCGGCAGATACTGGAGATGCAAGTAAGCGAGACTGTTTTTTAAATTCTTTTATTGTATTTAGACGTATCTTTAACTTACCTACATGACATCTTTGTGTGCCTCAGGGTGCGGGTTCAGAGAGCAGAAGATGTGTTGGAAGTTTGTCCAACCATCCTGACGGAGGAAAGCATGCAGGCGCAGCATCTGGCTGCCACTCTGGCTCTCTACAGCCTGGTTAAAGGGCAGGTAAATCAGTTCTGTCATCCTTGACAGCACCTGCTTTTTTTTATTTTTTTAACTCTACATCCGCACTCCTATGTTTCTCACTCAGTCGGTGCATCAGCTGCTGCCTCCGACCTACAGAGACGTATGGCTGGAGTGGAGAGACGGCGAGCAGCAGCAGCAGGAGGCCAGCCGCACCGCCGCCAACAAGCCTCGAGACCTGTTCATTTCCCGACTCCTGACTCGACTCAAACAGCAGCAGCAGCAGCAGCAGGACCCGGGTCAGGGCCAGCAGAGTGCATCCCAGGGACAGTGCAAGCTGAGCGGGTGTGGCGAGGACGAGCCCGAGGAATCCTGGGAGAACCTGGCCGGACTGGATATCGGCGAGAGAGGAGGGGGAGTGGAGGAAAAGAGTGAGAAAAGTGGAGGGAGGAGGGGAGAGGCGGCGGCGCTCGAAGCAGCCAGAGAGCTCCTCCTGAAGCAGAAGGAGTCTCCCCTCGCCCTCAAGCTGCGGGTAAATGCGCCTCCAAATGTGGTTTGTTTTTTAAATAAAGCTCCGTTACTTTAAAAGCCTTGTTTCCGCCTTTAAGGCAGAGCGGGAGCAGCTCCCAGTCTTTCAGCACCGACATCGCGTCCTGGAGGCTCTGCAGCGCCACCCGGTGGTGGTGGTGGCCGGCGAGACGGGCAGCGGGAAGAGCACTCAGATCCCTCAGTTCCTCCTGGAGGAGATGTTAACCCGGGGCCGAGCCGCTCAGCCCTGCAACATCGTGGTGACCCAGCCCCGCAGGATCTCAGCCATGAGCCTCGCCTGCAGAGTCAGCCAGGAGCTGGGCAGTGACGACGGACCAGGGTCCAAGGTCCGACTCTTTAAACTTTTAGTATTTCATGCTTTTAAACGTAAAAAAAAAATATATATATATATAATTCTTAAGCTTCTGATTCTTATGCAAGTCAGTGCATTCTGGTTCTGTTTACGTTCTGCGCGGTTTTCTCCAAATTAGAGTTTAAACATATGTTTTGTGTTGAATTCAGTCGTCGCTGTGCGGATACCAGATCAGAATGGAGAATCAGTCCGGGGACTGGACCCGCCTGCTCTACTGCACCACCGGAGTTCTGCTGAGGAAACTGCAACACGACCGACACCTCAGCTCACTGACTCACATCATAGTGGATGAGGTGCTGACAGCTTCAGTTTAATCGCAGAGTTTGTTGATTTTCCTTTCCCGCTTCGAGGTTACAACATTTACCCCGCCCCCTCAGGTCCACGAGCGCAGCGTCCAGTCTGACTTCCTGCTGACCATCCTAAAAGACGTGGTGATGAAGAGATCGGACCTGCAGCTCATCCTCATGAGCGCCACGGTGGACTGCCACAAGTTCTCCAACTACTTCAACCGCTGCCCGGTGATAACCATCCCAGGCCGGACGTTCCCAGTGGAGGTAGGAGGAGGAGTCTGTTGGATAAAGAATCAAACTTAGTCCTTTGCAGAAATCTTGAGCCACTTCTCATTTCTTAACATTTGGCAGCAAAACGAACAATCTTTGTGTTATTACTTTTATTTATTCATCTCAATCAGTAGTTTTGAAACTTTTTAACCTATCCAGTTTTCTCTATCTCTCTTTGTTTTCTGAACTATTACATCACAGTATTTGGCTCTGGCTCCAACATGTGAGGCTGGATGAACAAGTCTGTTGTTGAATCTTTTAATTATTTGTTACAAAAAACGTTTTTGCGCTGTTATATAGTCATAAACTCCTCTATCAAACTAGAATGAACCACTCTGGAAGCTGGAGGGGTTAATGTGTGAAAGACCTTGTTTGGATTTAAAGAGACAGCCTCAAAATGAGTTGATCTGAGACACACCTCAGAAAAGGGGTGAAAGTGGGGCTTGTGGAGTTACAGTAAGGAGGAATTCAGACCAAAGCATTGAAGTTTCATTTTATTTGATCCCATCTAAATGATGTGAAAAGAAGGATTTACAAGCATGATATGTCTCCATTACAATGTTTGTTTTTGACACCTGCAAGACGTGTGTTTCTCAATTATAAAAAGCAAAGAACTGATTTCACACAGAGTTTTGGCTAAAGAAACAGAAAAATTAAGCTACAAGTTTCAAAGTGGCTAAAGATGCATGTCTTTTATCTGACTACAATTAGTTTAGACAGATGCCAGCGTCTTAATAAAGAAAAATACATCAAAAAGCAGATAGAAATTGTAATTTTTAAGACCAATTTTAATAACTAAAGAAGGTTTGGCTCTTTGTAGTACGGTGTTATGGCATCATTTTGATGACAAATGTTAGACTTTTGCAAGTTTAGACATTTGTCGTGAACTTTGTTCTGCTGCTCTCATACAAACAGGTGTGATTTATGGATGGATTGATGTTTTGTTTTTGTTTCAAGGTGTCTCATTTGGAGGATATAGTGGAGCAGACCGGGTACATTCTGGAAAAGGATTCTGAGTACTGCCAGAAAATTTTAGAAGAAGAGGAAGAAGTCTCCATCTGTGTCACGCAAAAAGGCGGCAAAGCTTTGCAGCACCAGGTAACGTCGGTGCTTCATGAAGGTTTATTTCTGGGAGTGGTTTGGCTTTGTACTGGGAACCAAATTAGACTTACCCAGCATGCCTTTGTGTGGTGGAATAGATCCACTCAGTATAACAACTGAAAAAGCTAAAGTGGGGTACTGGGTTAGATACTAACTTTGTAAATAGATTTTTTCCTCCAAGAATAAAAAGCAAAAGGTAAACCATCAAGTAAAACTTAAAAAAGTCCATAAATTAAATTATTTTGGAAGATTTCATTATATATGTTTTCCAGATACATCATTTTTATTGTCATAGCACAGGTTTATCTGCACAACAAAATTAAATTGCTATATTAAAAAAAAACACTTATCAAATTTGGAGGTAGTTTGCTGGTTTATATGTGCATTATTGTCCTGTCAGCCCAGGAGAAGAGGCTGTTTTTATGTTCTGGTACTTTACCAGAGGCTGGCTGAGCAAGTGATGATGAGGATGTAGTTGGTCTTTAATGTGTGCTTCCGTTCGTTTCAGGAGGTTATAGTGAGGGGGGACTCCTCCGGCTGGGATCTGGGTCCTGACCTCGACCACTTCAGCAGCAGAACCCGGCAGGTGCTGCAGTACATGAACCCCAACAAGATCAACATGGAGCTGCTCGTAGACCTCCTCGACTACCTGGGTACAGCTACTGGATGGTGCCGATCAAAGAACACATCATTTATTATCACGCAATGTGAAATAAACCTGTTTTTCGTGCCTTTGCCAGATAAATCCCCGCAGTTTGCGGACATGGATGGAGCCGTGCTCGTCTTCCTCCCAGGTCTGGCTCACATCCAGCAGCTGTACGACCTGCTCTCTTCAGACAAGAGGTTTCGGGAAAAAAACAGGTAGTTTTTTAGGAGACGCTGCAATCTAATAAGTCATATCAAACTCTGAAAACAGAATAAGTGATGTCAAACACTCTACAGGTACAGGATCGTCGCTCTTCACTCAACTCTTTCATCTAAAGACCAAGCAGCTGCCTTCACAGTGCCCCCTGCTGGAGTCAGAAAGGTACTTTTTAACTAGACCTCAGATTTTATTTGCATGAAAAAATGTTTTAAACTTGTTTGATCTGTTTTCTTGTTAGGTTGTGTTGTCGACCAACATCGCAGAGACAGGCGTGACGATTCCTGATGTGGTGTTTGTTATTGACAATGGGAAGACTAAAGAAAACAAGTAAGAGCCAATAAAATATTGTTTTAACTTTTTATTTTTTATTCCTGCTTATGTAGAACAGATTGTGCTTACTGAAACTTTATTATCAGATCTGATTACTCTCAATAAATTTGACTCTGAGTGTTTGTGGTGCGAATAAACAAACTAAACATTAACGCCAACAGGTGTTTATTTCAGGGCTTATTAGTGGCTGTTGATGCTGATGTGCTAAAGTCCATATCCAGCTGAAGTTACAGGCTCTTTGAATATTTTGACCCAGTTAGAAAGTAAAAGTTTTATATGTATTGCAGCTGGTCATAATGTTTGGCCCAGAAATATTCAAGCAGAATGGGTAAAGAATTTCACAAAAACTTAGCATTCAGTTCCTGACTGTGTGTTTCTGTCTTACAGCAGTAACTCCATTAGACTGAGATCAGGTTTAATGGAACTTTGCAAAAGGTTTCACCTGTTTATCGTTGAAATCTTTAGGGTTTTCTTTGCCACATGTTTTGTGTAATTTTAATCTGTTGTGTGAAGCACCATCCAGTTGATTTTGCTGCATTTAGTTAAATCAGAACACATTATATCTGTATGCTACATATCTTTTCTGACTGTCAAATCCTCCAACATAATTTTTCAATTACATTCAAGTCCTGAAAAAATGGTTCTGCTAATTAAAGACATTTAAATACCAAAAGCTCTGTTCAAATACTTATTTAATACTTAGTTCAAATAGTTTGTTACTGCACATGTTAACTCATGAACAGCTAAAATAACAAGAACTTGTAACCATGAACTGTTTTTAAAGAAATGTAACTCATTTCTGCTGTGTTGCTCAGGTACCACGAGAGCAGCCAGATGAGTTCTCTGGTCGAGACTTTTGTCTCCAAAGCCAGCGCCCTCCAGAGGCAGGGGAGAGCAGGACGGGTCCGAAACGGCTTCTGCTTCAGACTCTACCCAAAATACAGGTTTGGAGCTCGTCAGTCATTGCAAAAACCAACTAGAGAAGCAATGCAGTGAGAGCTAAGAGCTGAATGACAGCTGAAATGTGCTGAAGAAGCTGAAACTGAGTTGGTAAAACAAGCAGAACATAAGCTAAAAGAATCAAGCTAAAAATATAATTTATTAATGAAAACAGTCAAAATATGAGCTAAAAGGTTTAGTGGCGAATGGGTAACTAAAATTAGCAAAAAGGTACAGTAGAAAAAGGGTAGCTAAAACTAGAAAAATGTTAGCTGAAAGGTATAGCAAAGGTATAGCCAAAAAAAAAGGTAGCTAAAATTAGCAAAAGGTTAGCTAAAAGGTATAGTAGCAAAATATTTGCTAAAATTTATTGTAGCAAAAGGGTAGCTCTAATTAGCAAAATGGTAGCTTAAAGGTACAGTAGCAAACGATAAGCTCAAATTGGGTAAATGTTAGCTAAATGTCTAGTAGGAAAAGATTAGCTAAAAGAAGCAGAACATCAGATGAAAGTAGCAGAACAGTAGTTAAAAGCTAAAAGTAGCAAAAGGTACATTTCAGTAGCTAAAAAGTTTGTCTTAAAGTTCAGAGTAGCAGAACAGTAGCTAAATGAAATTTTTTTGAAGGATTTGTGAATTTTATCATATTATTAGAGTCAAGTTAAATATTTAAATCTATAAAATTACTAAAATTTAAATGAGCTGAACATTTTGATATATGAATGGTGAAAGTATTGCACATTATCCAGACGTAATTAGACTGAAAAAACAAACAAACTCATTCTTGTTATTTATTCATAAAACAGATTGCAGTCTAAAGTCATACTGGTTCTGACCGGTTCTGCTCTTGTTTAATCTTCATTTCAGGTTCGATTCCTTCATGGATTATTCTGTTCCAGAGATTCTGCGGGTCCCACTGGAGGAGCTCTGTCTTCACATCATGGTTAGTGAGACGGTTTATTTCAGGCACAAGTTGGACGTCACACAGAGAGAAACACGTTTTTTTTCTCCTCCTCCTCTGGTAGAAATGTCAGTACGGCTCCCCGGAGGACTTCCTGAGCCGAGCCTTGGACGCTCCTCAGCCCCAGTCGGTCAGCAACGCCGTCAACCTGCTGAGGAAGATCGGTGCGTGTCACCCCAGCTGTCACGTCCTCACCCCTCTGGGTCATCACTTAGCAAGTCTGCCGGTCAACGTGAAGATCGGCAAGATGCTCATCTACGGAGCCATCCTCGGCTGCCTGGAGCCCATAGTAAGTCCTGCCGACACAGCACTTCAGGAGTTAAACCTCTGGTCCTTTTTGCTGGGAACAGACACTGTACTTTTATTTTTTGCTTGAGGTGACATGATTTAATACATACTAACAGAAAGTTTGTTTCAGGCAACTATCGCAGCAGCCATCACAGAGAAGTCTCCTTTTTCCACACCGATGAATCGAAAAGAGGAAGCTAACTTGGCTAAGTCTGCTCTGGCATTGGCAAACTCTGATCACCTGACCATATACAACGCATATCTGGGGTATGGACTGGTCCAAAAGACTGAAATTGAGTTTTTCTTATAAAAGTGTCTTTTATCATCACATTAGCTGGAAATATTTTACTTAGCAGTATCCTCCGTACGTGCTGTGAAGCATGATCAGGTGCTTCACTTTGCACTGTGGCTTTTAATGTGTTTTCACTTACACATTTTCTTAAGGATATAAAAGTGTTTTGTCAAGATAAAACAAAAAGCAGCACATTAGGAAAGATGGGATGTTTTGATAATTGAGCTGATGCGATATTTTCCCCAAAAAGTCTGTTTAAGACCATTAAAAGTCGCACAGAATTTTATGAGAAATGCTTTTAGTCATTGATCATGACAAAGGTTTATCTTCAACAGCCTGCAGATTTACTCGTAGCTCTCAGTCAAAAAATAAGTATTTCATGGCCCAGAGCGTGCATAAAAAATATAAACTAATTAGAATTCTGCACAAACTCCAAAAAGTTGGAATTAATTGCTACTAGCATTAGTTGTTTTCTTATTTTTAAAGTTGTGTGCTTGCAGGTTTAATGATCACCAGCTGGAATTATAAAGTACAGATATATTTTATACTTTTAATGAAGAAGTTAGGAAGGACAGAGCAGATAATCCTGCAAAGACACCTTAAAACAAACTTTTGTTGTTTGTAGGATTCACTTTTTGTAATTCTTCCATCATCTTGTGCTGTTTCAAACCTCGTTAGGTGGAAGAACTCACAGACTGAGGGGCTGCGAACAGAGCTGTCCTACTGCAGGAAACATTTCCTCAATCGAACAGCTCTCATCACAATAGAGGTAACTTCAAATTGTTACCATCGTCTCTGTCTTTCATGATCTCATTTGTTCCGTCTCTCAATCAGGACGTGAAGCACGAGCTGATGAAGATGATGGAGCAGGCAGGTTTCTGGTCGTCCCGCTCCTCTTCCTCCCGCTGGAAGCGGCGGGCGGACCCGCCGTCCAGGCAGGACATCTCGGTGCTGGCTGCGGCGCTGTCGGCGGGGCTGTACGACAGCGTGGCCCGGCTGCTGTGCAAGCCCTCGGTGGACGGGCTGGAGCGCGTGGCGTGCACCGTGGAGACGCCTCAGGGCAGGGCTCAGGTCCACCCGTCATCCGTCAACCGCAACCTGCAGACACACGGCTGGCTGCTGTACCAGGAGAAGGTAGAGGAGATCAGAGTGGTCTTGGTCTTCTATTAATTGATCGTTTGTAATTGTTTTAACGAATGCTCCTCCTCAGGTTAAATACACTAAGATCTACCTGCGAGACACGACCCTGATACCTCCTTTCCCTCTGCTGCTGTTCGGAGGCGACATCGACATTCAGCACCGGGAGAAGCTCATCACGTTAGACGGATGGATCCACTTCCAGGTCAGAGGTCACAGAGTGGTGATTGTACACCCAGTCAGCACATCAGAAAGCTTTCAGTTCTTTAAGACGTTCAGATATAGAACTAACATTTTTTTATTTTATGGGAAAATTTGATCTGTCAGCTTTAAACCGACAAGAAGATGATATATACTTTTAGTTTGTGGATTAAAATATTTTTGTTTTCAAGGCTCCGGTACGAATTGGTGTGATCTTTAAACATCTGAGGAAACTGATGGATTCCTTGCTGGAAAAGAAGCTGGAGAACCCCAGAATGAATCTCGAAGGTAAATCTGGTCATCGCCAACATTTTTTTTCAGTGCTGGATATTTTCAAAGCGGGGCCGTCACCAGATGTTTCTACAACACCGGGTTGTTGTTTTTTTTTTTTTGTCTGATGTGTTCTTCGCTCCTTTTTTGCAGATGACCCAACCATCCAGGTGATCCTGGATCTGATCAGATCAGAACATGCTGTGTGACGAGCCAGGAGAACCTGCACGTCCTTTCAGACATCGGAATTGTCCTGAAAAATCTGAACTGTGGATCAACACCTGCAGAAACGTTTAACTCAAACTAAGGAAGAAAATAACAGAAAGACAGAAATATGAACGTTAATGTTGCCAATTTAGATTTTTTTTGTTTGTTTTGGGATGATTGTTTTATGTTGACCATCAACATAAAATTACTGTAAAAATATATGTATGCCAAGTAAATATTTACAGTTTTAAGCGTGTACACATTATTTTTAAACACTGACGACCCAAAAATATAAAATTACACTTTACAGTTGATTCAGTATATTTGTTCCTGAACAGAACTGATGAAATGAGACTTTTATTAGAGCAGCATGATAAAAAAAAATCTGTAACCCTTTTATCTCCCTGGATTTCAGATTATGTGCCAATAATTAGTTAATTAGATTAATTAAGATTAAAACCTTTTGACCTGATGTTCCTGTTACTGCTGAGGTGTGTGCTGCTAACCATTAATGAGCTCTTTAAAGCCTTTACAAAAATATACTGTAAGTAAAGTTTGATAGATTATTGGAAATGAGTCAGTGTAAGGAAAGAGTAGCCCTAACCTTTGACCTGACTGGTACTTAAAAAAAAAAAGTCATGACACGTGTGACAACGATCAGAAACAGAAAACTAATAGATTCTACTAAGCAGATTTGAGAGAGAACTAAAGCTAAACACATACAAAAACCGAAAGTTTGCAATAACTGTAAAAGCAGAAAGCCTGTTCTCTAAACAGATGTATTAAAAGTTTGAGTCGAAAAGGTCCGGGTCTGAAAGTGCATTTAAAATACTTAATTTTGTCTCATTTATATATTAGTATTATTAACAAATAATGTTTCACTGAATGTTTTTATAAAAGGAACTTTAATCAGGATTTTTATTGAAACTTTTCAGTGGTCAGAGACTTTCACATCTCAGAGGAAATGAAAACAAGTTGCACATTATTACTTTGTGACTCTGCGTTAAACATTTACAAACTGAGCAAATAAATACAAAGAAGATCAGTTCTGATGTAGTTAACAGTATATTGAAAAAAGCTCTGCACGGCTTCTAAACGTGAACCGGGGACAAAGCTGATCAAACACATCGTTTTGTTTTTGCTCTGATCTGCAGCAGATTCAAACTGAATAAAGCACAAAATGTTACACCTTGAGTTCCTTTTTTTATATAGTTCACACGAAAACCTTAATAAATTTGATAAACTTTTATAATTAGCTGATATGTTTAGAACAAGAAAGTCAAAGCATTCAATATGACACTGATTTCTCGTCTGGTTTTAGGGTTTGTGTAGACTCCAGGAACTCTCAGAGGAAACGATACGTAAATCTGTGCGTTAGTAATGGACCAAACTGTAGCCCGTGTCCTTCACCGTTGAATAGGTTGGCTCATCTGCAATCATACAACATAAAATCAGCAAGAAGTATTGTGACGTTTTACAGTCAGTTTGTAAAAAATAAAATACTAACAAATGTTAATAGCTAATAAATCTCAGAACCTAATTACTCATTGATGCCATCAGTGGTGTTTTCTAATGTGTTTCTTTAATAGCTTAACTGCTGTAGATAACTTTTTGAGCAGAATTAGTTTGGAGAAATAAACATTTTTGTATCATTGAGCTGAAAATGTCCTTTCATTTGCGCCAAATCTGGTCACCTCACTTAAAAGAGCTCCAGTCTTAAAAATTTCACAGCTGTTCTTCTGTACCTTATTATTAAAGTCTTTACATTATTGTCATTGTCATAATTTTGCAATTAATTTGGTTGAAATAACATATTTCGCTAAAACTGACTGCAGGTTGACTTAAAAGTTCTACTGCTAGCAGCTACTTATGCTACTATTTGCATTGGTAAATAATCATAGATTTCCATGTAAACAACTGTTATGTGAAATGGACTAAACCAGAATAATATATTTGTAAAACAGCAGTAATCCACTCAGACTAGCCATTAGCTTGTCAGTTTTGATCAACATAAACTCTATTCAGAGCTTTCTACAACAGGTAATATATTTATCTTCATAACAACAGAACACCACTTTAAACTGGAATATGACTTGATATAAAAATGATGGGACTGCTCCATTCACCAACATCAAAATAACTTTTATCCACTGATACCAACAAGAGTTTTAGTGCATTTTGTCAGACATTATTTGCACACAATAATAAACACTTTAATCACTTTTTTCTCAACATATATTAATAGACATTGACAAGCTAATAACTGCACTCTTTATGTAAAACAAACAAAAATAATAAAATACCCCTACTGTTTTGGGTCGGGTTCGGTAACGGCCCTCTCCTGCAAATTTACAAAACAAAGTCACCATAAAGACTGCCTCTTCAGTATTTAGAACTGTGGAAAACAACAGGTTTTGTTTACCTGATGGCAGGTGATGGCAGGGGCCGTGACAGTGCTGTTCCAGTGGGCGACTTCTGACCACTGTAGAAGTTCTCATACAGAACTGGAACTGCTCAAGACACACAGATACTGCTGAACATATGGGCAGCTTCTGTCTGATAACTACTTCCCTTTAACTATAATCCAACACAGATTAAGTGTTATATGAGATAGTACTGTCAGTGGGCTCTTACCTGGTGGCTTATCTCCAGTTCGTCTGAGGTTTACAAAGTGTTCAATATCTTCCTGAACGTCACATTGTTCCAGTGACTTCCTCACTTCCTCATACAGCTACAACCACACACACAGTAAAAAAAGAACAAGGTCAGAGTCTAATTCATCTTGTGCTTCACTGATAAATACAAAAAAGGTTTATCTTGTACAGTATAATTAAAATAAAACATTTGATTTTAATGGTTTTATGGGTTTTATTGACTCTAAATTACAATTCCTCTGATCCCAGATCTGCTGTAAGTAAAACGCCAACATTTAACTTATTGTCTCAAAGGTCAACCAAATCACTATAATTTACACTTTCAGTTTGTCATTACTTTTACTTTTCACTCACAGCACACTGTGCTTGCAAAGCTCCTCGGAGATAAATATATCCGTCTGTTGTTATGAGCATCTTAGCTAAAACAAGTCTACAAAGATAAAACCACAACAAGATAACCCAGATAAGGATTGCATATCACAATTATGTTAGAAATTTAAACTATGATCATCTTGTTCTGACAAGGATCAGTTTTAGCCCTTATAAACAAACCGTATTATGTGCAATTAATATGAATGGTAAACGTAATCTCATGTAATATTTTGAAACCTCGTGCAACCTGTAAGCCCTCAGAGTATATGTTGGGAATAACTATCAGCAACTAACAGACCAAATTTCAGCTCAATATCTGTAAAACTTTATAAAATTTACAACAGTTTTTGTGTTTGTTAAGGTCTGTGGCCGTCTTAAAAAGCACTGACTCCAAAAAAAGTTGTTTGTGTACACCCATATTACCATACACCAATATTACTTTTAATAAGGTTATATGTCAGTTTTTTATAGATCCAGCTTCCTGAGCAACATTTGTTCAGAGTTAAGTGAGAACAACACTTACTTTCTTTTGTCTGAGTCTTAAGCTGTGAAATACCAAACTGTGACAGGTAGACATTATCTGGGTCTGTTTGCTGTTTGGTGCAACCAAAATAAAAAAGCTTATTCAGCAACTTTTCACTCAAAACAGATACTTACTGCAAGTCATAACAATACGTTTAACAGCTTTAACAGTTACCTAAAGTGCAGCTATGGTACACAGTATGTGTTTTACTGTGTTCACTACTGCTTCCCTGTTTTGTTTTATTGCTGTAAATTTGCACATTTTGTTCTGTTTTAACCATTCAGAACCAAATCAGCTCATTCTGCAGATGGCTGCCTTGACACTTGGTCTACAAGTTCAATATTTATAAAATACTTTAAACAATATTTCACTTTATGTATTTTTTTACACACTAGAACGTTGAAATCTTTTCAGTTCCTTCAAAAACATTGTTCCTTTTAAAATCTACTTTACTTGCTATATTTTTATCTTCTTTTAGTTCATAGCTACTTTTAGCTTTTATTCATTCTTTTGCTACTTTTAAATTCTAAACAACTCTTTGCTAATTTAGCTACCCCTTTGCTACTAACAGCTTTTAGCTTTCTCCTTATATTGTTTTCCTAGTTATTAGACACTTTTTAAAATTTTTTTAAATTTAAGTCTCTTCAGACATACCTGACATGTTTCGACGTATTACTTCCGTCTTCATCAGCGGTGTGACACCTCTGATGAAGACGGAAGTAATAAGTCGAAACATGTCAGGTATGTCTGAAGAG
>JAUBOC010000037.1:10181519-10208106 GCA_032275365.1 Anablepsoides cearensis | reverse complement strand
AAAGGGGACATAGATACTTTGTTATGGTATAGTATTTAAATATATGCCTGAGAAACACATAATATAACCCCTTTAATAACTCAGTTTTAGCTTTATTAGCATTTTATCATTCATGTTGTATTTTTCCATAAATTCTCTAGTTTTTGTTTACACTTTGTGGGGTTTTAGGGGTTTCATACAACTTTTTCGTTGCTAAATGCTAAGGCTTTTTTTTATTTTCTGTTTTTGGACAACATACTATAAAACAATACAAAATTTTACACAAGGATATTATGTTGCATATTCTTGTTCTATCATTAAAAATGTTGATTGTGACACCTCAAAAGAACCTGTTTTCTGCTCATTTTATTGTTCAGCCGTTTATTTTGAAAGTCCTTAAGTAAAAGTTTGCCTGCTTAAACATTCAGATATTGTTTTAGTAGTTTCCACATTATTCAGAAACTCTTTTGCAGATATTAAAGTCCCTGTGACATAAATTGTTTTGTCATAAATTAGAATTTATTTTTGGAAAAACAACACTTATAACATAATGCAAAACAAATGTCACGCTGCTGAGATGAACAGCTGTTGAGATATTTCCATGTAAAGCAACAGGAAGTGATGTCAAAGGGGAACCACTGCATGTGAGCAGAGCATTGATAAAATGTCTGACAACACAGACTGTAGAGAAGAATCTGATGTTTCTTTAGATCATTTTGAGTCACAATCAGAGAGATGAAGAAGAGTCAAAGTTCAAACAATGTTTCAATAAACAAAGATCGAAGTGAGAGGGTTTTCTTTCTTAAAGAGTTCCCCTTTGATGTCACGTCCTCTTTCAATTTAGCTGAGTTAAATCCAAAAGAAAATATGCTGGTTATGTGACAAAATGGGTAAAATCATGTTTATTATGCCAACTTTCTTAAATATAATAATGATTTAGACTGTTAACTGTTCAATCAACAGACAAAAATTATTTAAATCCACAGCTTTGTAGGTTTGGTGTACGTCATGGTGATAAACAGTAGACAAGAAAAACATTTTGTGGGCTGGTAAAATGTTTTGAAGCTTTACCTCATCACTAGTGACACATTGCTGAGAGAGCTGGTTAAGATGAGTCCAGATTGTGTTTCTTAAAAAGTTGATTCGCTCTACTGACTGGTTTTCAAAGACCTGTGGTTAAAAAAAACAAACAAAAGTTTTTTTGACATTTTGCTCAACATTTGTTCCGTTTGTGTGTTTTTATAACAAGGACATCATTATTAGACTCTACCTCACAGGCACTGATGTGATCCTTCAGCCATTCGTCTCTGATCTTTGCCAGTGTGGTTACATTCTGCTGGTATAACTTGTCTGCCAGTAAAACAGATTAAACACAAATATTTAACTGACCAAAGAAGCATGAACTAGCAACACTGTCAAATTATCCAATGACATCAGTTGTGATAAACCTGCTTTTTGTCATAAGATGTAAAGTTTTAGCATGTTATTTTCTTATTAGCTCATATAAAAGGCAAATCTCTGGTACATAAGAATATCAGCAGGGTTTTTTTTTTTGCATTAAATAAACAAACCTGGTGATAATGACACCTCCCACGAGTGTGTAGGCTGATACAATACACTCATTATTTGACTCAGACTTATTTTGGATGCAGGCCATGATAGCATGGTACGACATGTGACTGTGTGTTGACAGACAGGCTTCATGTAAAGCAGGGGAAATAAAAGCAGCGTCATAACGCAATCCTGTTGTTTCAGTTTTGACCTACCTGCTTCTTCTGCATTCTGTTTTGCCTGCTGTGCTTTAGACTGGAGCTGCAAGATAATAAGTATTAAATAATAAATAATAATCAAATAAGAATAAAAGTTATTTTAAAGTTAAAAAAGGTCATAAATGGCATCACGTTTATCTAATATGGTAGGCTGAGAGCTGAGAAAAATACTATTTTATTTGCTGTAAAAATGAAGTTTTGCTTCATGTTTAGGCTGGATTAGACATGTCAAAACATGTTTTAGAAATAAATATCTAGCTTTAGGAAAAAAATACTACTTAGTTTAAAAACATAAATTTTAAAAATTGTATGCTTTTGCATTCAGGTCACCTTTTACTCTGATAATCAAAATCCAGAGCAACTACAGTAATTGCCTTCAGAAGTCACATAAAAAGCCCAACTGTGCATAATTTTTTTCTGTATGAATCCATCTGTTCTCCAAAAGAATATCAGAAAACATCCATGATCAAACAGCATCAGGAAGAGCAAGGAACACAACAAACAGTTCAGGGATAAAGTTGTTGATGTGGAAAAGAGAGAAGTTAACTAAATACTGCATCATCAGAGATAAACAAAAGATTCTGAAGTTCCTATGTTGAATATTTTTGGAGCGATAAGCATTTTTGTATGTCCTGACACCAGCTTTTGAAATAGCGACCCCCACTTGAAATAGGGGGTCTATCACAAAACCGTTTGCTAGCGCAGTGTAGGTGGGCCACACCTACGTATATTCCTACCAAATTTCCAGCTGCTAATTGCAGCCGATTGACCAAAGATCTCTGAAAAAAATTACGAAAAAAAAAAAATTGTACGAAAACAAAATGCTCCGGCTACGCATTAGTTGTGGCTATGTGAATTTTCTGGCATCATCAACAAAACAAAAGCCAGTTTATTTAATTTATAATTAAAATTCAATACATATTTTATGTTTGTACATATTTAAAAAATACTTTGAGATGTGTGACTGTTTGTTCTTGAGTTTACCCTCTCCAACTGCTTGGCGTTGCTAAGGTTGGCGTTCCGGTTCAGGTTCTGATCCGCTTCTTCCTTGTCTCGACATTTCTGCTCATACGTCTTCTTGGACTGAAGACAATAAAACCATAAAAAGACCAACGTTAGAAATTGTCCATTCTGTACTGTTGTCATCACACAAAAAGGAAACAAAACAAGAAGGTCTTTAATGCATTAAAGGAAATCAGTTCACTGTCATTAGTTCTCTTTTTTCCCCACTTGTTAACTTTTTTTGTGTGATGTCTTTTATTACTCAGACTGATCAAAACCAGTTCCTCCTCCAAAGAGGAAGAACAGAGAGGGAATGACACTGACCATTTTCACATGCAACTGAAACCCCATAAGAAGGACTAAAAATAAGCAACACTTCCAACAGTGCAAAGCATAAAATAAGGTAAGGAAGTTCTGGCAAATCAGTCCTTAAAAATGGGTCTGTGATGTAGATTGTGTTCATTTTATCCTCAAAACATAAAAGAAAAGGTTTTGTATTGAATCCTTTTACCTTAAACAACAACTAATCTTATAACACCAAGTATTTCCACTTACGTCCATCGTCTTCTTATACTGTGAGGACTTCTGTTTGTGGAGCACATCTATCTGTTGTTCTATCTATTTAAAAGTTACACAATTTACTATCAAATAAACATGTTGTATTCATAATATGAATGTGTCACAGTGTAAAAAAAAAGTACCAACCTTTTTCCTCACTTCTTTCTGCTTTTCTTTAAACTCTTCCAGCTTCTTGGCCTCCTCCCTCATGCTGTGTGCCAGCTGCAAGTGTGTTAGGCTGACTTGTTCAGTCTCTACAAAATAAAAAAAATAAGTGTAGGAATAATGTGCTAGAACACACAAAAAATATGTTAATAATAATAAATAATAAATATATATATATATATATACTTACGTAATTTAAACACATCCAGGGATCTCTTTAATGTGCTAAAAATAACAAAAAAAAAAATATATATATATAATTTTATTTTTACATAAAAATGTGCATAAATGTAATATTTTATTTGGCTGCAGGAATTTTGAATATTTTCTGAAAAAATTGTTGCAGGTGTCTGGAAAGAGTTTTAAACCTCTCTCAGTGTAGTTTTAATAAATCTAAAAAAAATTTTTGTTTTGTCAATAATTTTGCAAAGTGGGCCAAAATTCACCAGGAATCCCTACAGATGCGTTGTTTTTCCATAACAAGTTCCCAACAAATTCAACTAAGTCAGATTATCATTATTACCTTTAAGGTGGAATCTCACTGCAACTGTTAAAGAAAAGTTTGTCTCAAAATTGTGAGAAACTTGGTAATTTTTCAGTTGTAATCTCAGTAAATTGTAGTGTTTGCAACCAAACAACCAGTGAGCTGTGTGGCCACATTCAGCACAGCATATCTTTGAAAACCTTGACCTGTAGTGTTGGCCAAGCACATTATTTTGTTTCCCACCTCCCACATAAACCCAACTTGGCAGCCGCCTCCATGTTTATGATTTAATCTACCTTAGTCCACTTTTGAAATGAAAATAGGCAGAATTAGACTAGTTTTTAAGGAAAATATTACTTGGCGTGGTATTTAGACCTGGGTGTTTTCTGTTAGAGGAGAGCTCCTGTGTCTCCAGGTGTCAGAATGCAGCTCTTTAGACAAGTTGGAGACACCCATAATAAAACCAAGAAGGGCTTAAGTCACCCACGACAACTCCATGACTATTTCAAGAGAACTTTTGCGACACAAAATCTCTGTACATGTTCAAAAATCAAGCAACAGGACAGCAAGCCTCTGCAATTCAAGCAAGGAAATTCAACCCTGTTCTTTGTGACCCACTGTCCTGCATTCTTTTGTTTAGATGTTTTCCTGCTTCAACACATTGGACGAGTTGACAAGTTTCTACTAAACTCCATAATATTCTGAGAATGTGTTTTAATTCAATGAATCAGGTGTGCCGAAGCAGGGAAACAGCTAAAACCTGCAGGACAGTGGGTCACGAGGAACACGGTTGAAGACTTCTGGTCTAGTTCTTCCTGCTTCACTGGTACACGTGTCTCTTTCACACTCACACACACGTACACCTCATCGTCTCAGAACATTTTTCCACCTCTCCAGGCTCTCTTCCACCTGCTCCCTATGCTCACTACATCAAACCTCACAGAGACTCCTGCCTCCATCACAACACGTCCATCACCAATGCTTACAACTCTTATTCCAACAAAGCTGAGATGTTGTGTAAAACATATAAAAACAGAATATTGTATATAAGATATGCAAACCCTGTTCTTACTAACTTTACTTTTTTATTGCCAGTATTCACTCATTTTGATTTTAATGGGCAACAACAAAAATCCAAACAAGCATTCCTCATGAGAACAGGTTAATTGAAAAACAATTGAGTTTTATGATTGGGTATGAAGGGAGCATCCTGGAAAGGCTCAGACGTTCACAAGCAAGCATGTGGCGAGCCAAGTTTTCCCGCTTAGTGAACAACTGCATAAGCAAATAGTCCAATAGTCAAATAGAAATTGAGGGATTTCATCATCAACATTTGATATCATCAAAAGATCAAGAAAATCTTGAAAAATCTCTGAGCCCTCGGGTGGCACTGCATTAAAAACCCACCATTGTATACACCATTATTGTATAAAAAGTTTAAATATTTATATTCTGTAAAAGGGACTTTTTAATCTTCTACACACTATTTTGAAAACAGGTGGGTCCATAACATAAAGCACAAGAATAGAATAGAATAGAATAGAATAGAATAGAATAGAATAGAATAGAATAGAATAGAATAGAATAGAATAGAATAGAACTTTAATGTTTTTGTTCGAGTCAGTGTGTAGTTCTGTTCTTTTCATTGTGTTTTAGGGCTCTCAAGTTCCTCCCTTAGAAATGTGTAAAATGCATTTAGTTATAATGTACTGTTTGATAAACCTAAAGGGCAACATAGGGAACCTTTACAACAAAGGATGGTAAAACACATCCTTTCTAGTGAGTCATTTTCACCCATCAGTCTTCCTTCCTCTTCACTCAAACACCTCCACACAGAAAAAACACATATTAGGCTCAGCTGACCACCAACCAAACAGGAACCTAATGTGGAGGAATGGCACGTCAACATGAGCGCGTGAAAAAAAAAGAACACACAGACTAAAATATCACTAAGACACTGAAAACAGTCATCATTTCCAGTTTTAAATTGCCAACTAAACAGTTAATTTAACCTCATGTGTGCTGAATTTATCAGCACTGCCGTCTTAATCCAGACTTTAAAATAAAGTGCAACATCAGCTCTAAAGAAAGGAAAAAAAAAGAAAGATAAACCTTTAATTAACAGAAGCCGCGGTAAACAGAGCTGCTCAAGCACATAATAACAGCACGTCGACTCAGAAGCTGCTTACTTCATCTCGTTGTGTCCACAGACCTTCTTGGACAAACTGAGCAGATCTTTGGCGTACTTTTCTTCAATTGAAGCCCTGAAAGACATCATTACAACATATTGTAATAAATAAACAACAAATAGCTAACAAATCTAACAAACTCTCATTTCTTTCATAGGTAAATGTTAAATGCTGCATCTGTAATGAACATTTACAGACAACTCGATCTTATCTATAGAAGGGACATTGGCTGACATAGATGTTTTAAATTCAAATATCAAAATGTTGATAAGAAAAGACATTTGCATTGGCTAACACAAAACAATGGAAGAGGTGTACGACTACCGCAGACAAACTCAAAGCTAATTAAAAGCAATTTCAACTTTTATTATAAAATGATGCCATCAAATAAAAACAACTCTCAGCTACTACCACACCAAACTTTGGCTCAACATCTGCAAAGCTGACAGTTATAAGCATTTTTTGCGTTGGCTAATGTCCACTTTCAAAGAGTAATGACTTGCAGATGTACATCTATTGATTGTGTTCTGTAGATTTTATTAAAATCTGTCCTCTGGTTTGTTATATATTTTGTAACAGATAATAAACATGTAAACATGCACTTGTTATGTTGTCCTTTAAAGCACTGAGGTGAGAATTACTCATTGGTGACTTCAGATGTGTTTCTCAGACTGCGAGTTTAGATCAAGCTAATCAGGAAATATCTACTTCAACTTATGTTAGTATGAGTGACTAATGTACTAGAAAAGTACACAAGTAGTGACGTGTGTACTTCTGCATAAAATCACTGACTGTCTGCAAGGTTCAAATATGTTTTTTTTACCTCTTTTCACCATTTTGATGGAGTAAGTTTTACTTTGAGACCATTTTTCACAGTAACATTTGTGTTTATGAGTTGTACTTCTTGTGATTTGCAAACCGCCGTTACAAAACGCTTTCTATTAATAATTTAAGGAACTTTCGGTTTTCTTGTTTCACAACATCGTCCCGTGATGTTTCCCAGGTTTACTCCGTGTCTACTGCCACAATGACCTGTTTCTCTCCTCAAGCATAACAAAATGTACATCATTTAAGAATTATTGTGCTGCAAATCAAGCATTTATGCCAAACTGGGCTTGTGTTGTGTGTGTGTGTGTGTGTGTGTGTGTGTGTGTGTGTGTGTGTGTGTGTGTGTGTGTGTGTGTGTGTGTGTGTTTGTATATGTGTGTGTGAGTGAGTGTGTGTGTGTGTGTTCTTGCAGGCATTAGCGTATGAACAGATTAACAGAAAGAAGGAACTTAAAATTTCAAACGTGCAGCTTTCTATAATACTATCATAAATCAAAGGCCTAGTACTCCTTGAAGGAATGCATATCCCTCGCCTCCTTACATTCCAGTTTTTGATTCATTTTACGTTTTATGTTGAGTAGCTGTTTTGAGCCAACCTTCTAAATGTTATGTGCAACACCATGCAATATTGGGAGATCTCATGCTCAAGTTTACGTGTTGTGAATAATCCCCAGCTACTACCACATCAAAATTTAGCTCAGTATCTCTTAAGCTGACTGTGTTGGAGCAACCTTTGTGTTTGTTAAGGTCACTTAGCTGCAGTGGCCATATTCAACTGGACTGACTCCAAAAGTTAAACAGATGTAGATGTACATCCAGTGATTACGATCTGAAAGTTTTGATGAAAGTCATCCAATGGTATATGAGACATTTTGCTAACAGACAAACAGGGTTGACTCTAATAACTAAAGCTGACTGGAAATTGTGTTGTGAATGACTCTTAGTGACTGTCACACCAAATTCTAGCACATTCTAGTATTCTAGTGAAGAATGATCACTTGTCGAAAAGTAAATAAAAAAATTAAAATAAAAAGGCGAGTGATAAAGTTATAACTAATGCTTTAAAAAACTTAAGGTAATTATTCAAACATATTTATAAACAATTACCATTTAAGTCCTAACAAAAAAAGCATTTAGAAGTCTGGGAAGCTGCTTTGTGTTTGTATTACTGTAAGCAATATCTATTTCCATTAAGGAAGTGTTCACTTTCTCTTCAACTGCAAGCTAGTAAAAACAAACCAAAAAAAGTGTCCAATTCCTCTAAGTAATAAACATCTAGCTAATGTGGCGCTACAAAGTCTAGTTCGTCTTTCTTTATCTTTATTTTTTGTTTTCAGCTTCTCTTTTCCTCTCCACAAACTCAGGGTGCAGCCTTTACGGTCAGTGAGCCACACATGCTGTCAACACACCTGGCACATCACATCTTTACCTGGCTTTCATGAAGTCCTCCACCTCCTTGCATGTCCTTTTACCATCGCTGAGATACAGGATGATGGCATCATAGCCAGCAGTGGAGGTCACATCAGAGTTCTGTCAGGAATGGATGAGAATTATTTGATTATTTTGTCTGTTTTTATTATCAGCAGTTATTATACATAAAATCCATTATTACTAATGTTCCTTTTTAAAAACTTGAATATTGTCCAAACTTAAATAAAACTGACATTTTTAGCTTTACATATATTAAGGTGATAGCAGTAATACTAAATAAAAGAATAACCTGGACTTCTGTCAGGTAAATACACTATATTTCAGCTAGTTTAGCTTAAAAATAAAACTGTAAGAAAAAAACTTACCCAGAAGAAATCTTTAAAATGTAGGTTTTTCATAACCGAGGCGGAGAAGGCGGTGAAGCAGCAAGTTTTTATTGGCTCTGGATCAGCTCGCTGTGTGAAGAGCCGCACGAGACCGGTCCAAACGACGCATGCGCAGTAGTGATGACAGCTGGAGACCTAAATATAAAAAAAAATAAAAGGTTTAGTTTGCTGCTCTCTAGTGGCTAAAAGCGAAACTCACAGGGAATGTTGAACCATGAATTCAGACTGAACACGTAATAAACTAATTATTTTCTCCTCAGTAAATTAGAGAAAAAACATACAAGCATGAATTGATTTTGTTCCCCGCCAAACTTTGCAATAGTTCATCAAACAAAGAAATTAGTTTTCTTTATTGTTTGTTTATTATTATTATTATTATTATTATTATTATTATTATTATTATTATTATTATTATTATTATTATTATTATTATTATTATAACAATAATTTTATATATATATTCACTAATTTGGGCATAGTTTACATTTACATAAAACACATGAATCTCAGATAAGGAAATTAGCACATGATGTCAAACACAAGTTTTTCACAGATCCTTTGTAATTTTGTAATATTTCTGTGTTCATGTGATCCTATGGTGAATAATGTGACTTTTCTACAAAGGTTTCTACAATTATCATTTACCTTCAAATTTATTTAAGCAATAATTTTTTTATTGAACTGTTTGATGGGATAAAATAAACAGTGAAGTGCCTGAATGCTGCATGAGACATATATAATTTTTATGAAATAGTGTGTTTTATAAATAAAGGGTACATTTCTAACACTGGTGGTGATTTTATGTATTTTAGCAGCAGAATTGAACCAAATAATTTGAATAATCGTCTTAAATAAACTTTAAACTTGACTTTCATGGGCTAAAACTTCGGAAGCAAATTATATTCAAGGCTTTAAAAAAGGCTGGCTTGCCTAATATTTAAACAGTTAAAGCCCAAAGCTCAAAAATTGCATTGTTTTTTTTTTAAATGCAGTTTTTGTGTAAACTTGTATGTATGGACATCTGATTTACTATAACCAGAACAAGAAAATCAGACAGAACTGACCAACCCCAGACTGTGGCCATTGCATTAAATCATTTAAACTTTTTTTCAGAAACCTGGAGGACAGTAATTTCATTCATATCCAAAAACCAAATTTGTTTTACAGAATGAGACATAAGTAAACCTGTTGCCGGTCAGAACCTTTGATACATATTTAGAGTGCAAACACACAACCTGGAAGTACTTTACAATTCTTTATCAGCAGTGATGCCCACACCCTCTTCAACCATGTGACTGTCAGCTGTCTGCATGAACTGCTCCTGAAAAAGAAAGTTAAAAAATGGTATGTAAGCCTTTGTGCATACTCTTGCTAAGTAACAGGTCTCCCATGCAAAAAAAAACTTTAATCTCAATGGGATTTGCCTGGTTAAATAAACGTTAATGAATAAAATATAAAATGATTTTAAAAATAAATATTTTAGCAGCTCAAAACACAGAAATATTTCTCTTTCGGACATTCAAAATGTTGAATTAGCAATCAAATGTAACATAAAAAAAATAATCCTTCAGTTTATATTTTAAGTTAGATTAATGCTTTTGTGAGTTTGTCATAAATGTGACACATTTGTCATTTTATTTGAACTAAAAAGGATTTTTGTCTATGTGAGCAGCTTCGCCTTATCAGATCGGAGCCTGTTCTCTTCATGCGTGTCTGGGTTCCTTTAGTTTTCTGTTACACTGTAACAAAACATGTTGGGGCAAAACAGTCACTGAGACAGAGGAACTTCCAGCTTGATGATTTTTTAAAACAAGTTCAACACTAAAGAATGTTGAGCAGAAAATCCCAGTTATTTCCATAATGAGACATCAGAAAACATCTGGTCTAACAACAGATAAGTTTTTTAAAACAGTTGTCACAAAACACAGGCCTGTATGAGTGAAAAGGGCTGTTTGACCTGCATCAAAATCTGCTCTGACACATAAACGTCACATGACAGCATTTAAGACATTTCACATTTAAACTTGGGGCTGATTAAAAAGTCTACAAGGGCCAGATTTGGCCCAGTCCAAGGATGTGAGTGAAAAGACAAAAGGTGATGCTTTTTTCTCTGCTGTGTTTGCTTTTACACTCAATAAAGATGGAGGCACCAGGTGAAGTTTACTCACCAATACTTACTTTATTCCATCAGACTCAAGTGTGATCTCGTATAATTACAGGGAACTCTTTTACCATAGTCAACGGAGGAAACCAAATTTGTTTTTTTTTTAATATTTAAAAAAAAATAATGAATCAAAAGATTTTGATGTTGATACAATTTAAGACAAAATGAAGATTAATCAAGAACAAAATTCTTTTGCACAGAAATTATTTTGTGTTAAGACAAAATGTAACTTTTTGGTTTAGATTTGACCAGATTGCACAAGATTGTCAAGCTTCTTTATTTATTAGTATTTATTAGTTGTTACAATAACTGTCAAACAACAAATTAACAATTTTTATATATAAAACACAGAACAATGACATTAAAAATACTTTAAGAATTTTCTTTTTAAGTGTAAGCATTTTTCACGTTGAAGCTCTCAAAGGACAGTGAGCCTTAAGGAAACAGTAGACATTATAAAACACAATGTCAGGTCAAGAGGTCATCATCAGGAGAGCACTTCATGCTACAAACATGACCTCAGATCTCATGTGTCTCTCTGTTGGACCTGTGAGAATCTGGTGACATGTCCAGATCCTGAGATGAATCGAAACAGATGACAAATTACAACATAGTGTTCAACCAAAACCAAACCACAATGAGGTGGCAGCCTGAGAAAAACTAACTACACTTCTACCACTTTCTTGGGAATAAAGAGTGTAATCTGCAGCCACTTAATCAAATGTTCACTTGCTTTATAAAACTAGATGGTTTGATGTTTAACAGTCCTTAAACTGTGAGAAAACTCCATGAATATAAATCAGATTTCACATTTAACATGTTATAGTTTGGAACAGTGTTGAAAAAATAGCAAGTGATGGTTTCCTAGAGAAAGCCTCTTCTTTCTAAAAAAGTGCAGCTTAACCTGCAGCCCCTGGGTCAAAATGACCCTCAAAGCCAGGGTTGACTTTACAAAGTCCAACCTGAACAAACTTTTGGACTTTTGGAACAATGTCCATTTGACAGATGAGACTAAAGCGGACTGGTTACCCACTGAGCATGCGGCTGTATTAGCCACGTGAGCTGCAACATTTTATAACAATGAAACTGTAAAGCACAGGAGTGGAAGTCTTATGATTTGGGTTTGTGCAGTCACAAGAAACAGACAAACATAGTTACTTAAAGCTGTTTTAGAAGTAATAAACATCATGCAACATTCTTTTGTAACCATTCTCCATCCATCATCTACTGCTTGTTCCAGAGTCAGATTTGGAGGTGCTGATCTCAACCACTTCACACTCGGCTGTGAACCGCTCCAGTGAGAGCTGAAGATCACGGCGCAATGACTCCAACCGGACCACATCGTCTGCAAATAGCAGTGACGACTCCTTCCGCCCCCTGGCTGCACCGAGAAATTCTTCCCATAAAAGTTTAGAACTGATTCAGTGATAATGGGCGTTCTTGGTGGAGTCCAACTCTGAAGGGGTCCGACTTAATGTAAACCCTCTCGCACCACTTGTATAGAGACTGAATAGCACATAACAGACCCACAATCCCATACATGTGGTACACCCTCCAACAGTGTTGAATGCCTTCTCCAAGTCCACAAAACACATGTAGACTGGATTAGCAAACTCCCATAACCCCTCGAGGACCCTAGTGAGGGTAAAGAGCTGGTCCAGTGTTCCACAGCCAGGATGGAATCTACATTTTTCCTTCTAAATCTGAGGTTTGACCATCGATCGGACTCACTTCTCCAACATCCCTGAACAGACCTTTTTAGGAAGGCTGAAGAGAGTGATGCCCCTATAACTGGAACACACCAACCACTCTATCATGCTTTGAAAAGCAAATGCTGCTGATATAAACCTTCAGTACTGTTGGAAAAAAACAAACTTATCTTTCACAATTTACGTGACAATTAAACTTTACTGCATTTGAGGTGTACTGCAGATGAATTAGGATAGATTTAAAAAAATGGTACAAACACAACTGATCCATGTGACGGCAAAACAAAGCTGCAGTTTGTCACAACATGACATCACACCCATCAAACATTTACTGTTTATGTAATGATCTGGTGGCTGCACATTCTGAATTTTCACAACAGTTTTCAGAAACGACAGTGAAAACCATCTTGCTCTGTGTATAATGTTTGCTGTTTTAACTATTTAATTTGTATTTGTATGAGTTAGTTTGAGGAGGAGTTAAATTTGTTTTGTTTTGTTTTATTATTTGGTTTATTATTGTTTGAAATTAATATATTTTTTTGTAAATAGGAGCAGATATAAGATCTTTTTCTTCTTCTTCTTTGTATTGTTTTATTGTATGAAATATTTTGTTTCGTTTTTTAAAATGAAATGAATAAATACTAAAAAAAAAATGTAACAAGTGCAATTTAACACTCCTCAGATGACACGATGAGCGTTTTTCATTTTCTCTTCAAAGGGACTTTCCAAACAATGAGGAAGTGTTTGCGAAGCAAGTTGTGACATGTTCATATTGCCGTCAGAAGAGACTTTACGACAGTTTTGCTTTTGTATGAAAACTAGGTTTGACATTAGAATGACACCTTTTTCTCATGAACACATTACGTATTTGTTATTGTGATCCTTCTGTCAGTTTACACCTCTCAAATAGCCACTGTGTTCTGTTCATTCTGATAGCACTTATCTTAGGTAAAACACGGCTCCTAAACCGGTTACAACTGTATTCTGAGATAAATAATCTTTATGGTGAGAATATGTAAGGCAATGTTTTTGTAATACGGCAAATGATGATGTCATCTTGTCTCATGTGATCTACTGAATGTTACATCTTAATTTTACTTTCAGTTTCAAGCTGCTCTTAACTCATGAATTACCTCAAAGTTTAAAATGACAAATATTTTCATTATTTATTTGTTATATCATTAAATTATCTGGCAAAAACAGCACAGCTAGAACAGAGTCGAAAGGTGGTATTTATGTAATCTGATTAGAGGAGATCATAAAATACTGTATTTTGGTGTGAGAGGGAGGAGCTTAGACTGCTGGGGATTCCTGTTGCGTCATTCTGAAGTATATAAGCTTGCCTTCCTATTATTAGAGGGAACCTGCTCTGTCTTGTCATAACGCAACAGTGGAGTACAAAAGGCATTCGAAGCAGGAGAACCTGAAGCTTTCCTCTCTACGAACACATTCAAAATGGCTAAACAAGGTATTAATACAAGCAATTTTGTATAAACTTGTTTTTGTTTCAGTTTACAACTTGATTGTGTTAGATTGTGTATCTGAAGCCTGATTAGTCATGTTGTGTTGTTTTCTTCACAGAGTATAATGACGCTGTTAAACTCTGTGCCCGAGAGCTCCGACAAATGGGAGACCAGCTGTACTGGAAGTACAAACTATTGAAAATACTGATCAACAACTACAAGACTGTGTATAAGACATGAGATGTCACAGCCGAAGCTCATGGAAAGGGAATGAAAATATGGAAGAAGGAGAAAAAAAAAATGAAAAAGTAAAAAGCCAACACAGAAAAAAAGTCTTGGATGTGGACTCGTCGTCGGTGACAAAGTGTCATCCCTCAGGGGGAGAGCTGGACATCAGCTGGTGGAAACAAGTCTTCGGAGTCAGCGGTGTAGAAGTTTGGACTGAGACCAGTACTTTACAGAGGAACAAGTGTGTGGGAGGTGGTTGATCCTGAGGCGTGTGGATGACTGGACCAATGGAGGTTTATCTGCTGATGCTGATAGTACTACACATATATCTTTGTTTTGGACTTTTTTGTGCCCGGTTAAAATGCTATTTACAAAAAAGAAGTTCATTTAAAGGTGTCTTCTCAAACTGTTTGGTGAAGTATATTTATTATATCACTTTAAAAGTAAAAACAGGACTGAACTATCACTACCTGTTTCAATACTAAGAATGATACATATTATTACTTCTTACTGTGGGAAACTTTATGTCATACTTATAAATGGATCATTTATTAATATTGCTGCCTTAAGGAATTTTAAAATCTATTTATTACTTTTTTACTCTGAGTGCAACTTCAAAGGTTTTATTTATCTTTTATTTAAATAATATGCTAGCATTTGTATTTGAAAATATATTTGATTTACTTAAAAGTTTATCCTTAAAAATAGCTACTTTTTCCAAGCTTGGCTGCTGTATAAAAGCCAAATAAAAACCAAATGCATGTTCGTTTTAATGTGATATGTTACTTTATATTGATAGTATCCTGTTTTCTGTGACAATAATGTAGCTTTTTAATTGTATTTTAGAGCAAACAGCTATTTTATTAAAAATTCTGTTGACTTTCTATGTGGTGGTTTAAGATTTTTTGGGTTGTTTGGAAACACAGGTTTTTAAAATTATGTTTATTAAATTTCAATAAAGCCACTGAACGTGTGGTTGCAGGATGGGAGGGCTATTTAGGACTCGTGTTAAAAGTTGGGAGAAGGTTTGTTAGTAAATTCAAAAGGAAGAATCAAACATGTCCTAGAGGGCCTCTCATATATTGATATGAGAAATGAGAGGCCACCATAAAAACAGCACATTCATGTCCACTGATCCACCTACAAGCATGTGTCTAAAATACCAACAACATAAAGCTATCACAAATGATGTCACATGTCAGTTTAATGCTGATTGGATAAACGTTGGGAAGGGAAGACAAAAATCAACTTCCTCACAAATGGTCCAAAGTGTCAAAAAAAAAAAAAATAGTACAGGAGAAACCCAGTCTGAGAGAAAAACAAAGATATGGGTGGAGAACAGCAATAACACAACAAAACATGATCTTATCAGAATACTAGTCATATTTCAGAGACTGCCCTCAAGTGACAGCAACACAGCAACACAGCCAACATGGCGTTGTGTTTAACATACTGAACACAATAGCACTGAAATAATGTTTTTATAATATTTCTGTGAGGTGTGGCAGAATGACCCAGGGCGCATGCAATTTCAAAAAAGCAAAAATGGATTTATTAAACAAAAACTATTCTTGAGAGGAAACAGGCACGAAGACCGCAGAACACAGAAACACTAGAAAACTAAGGCAGAGAAGACAGACTGTGACAATTTCTCCTTTAGATTTTCTCTTCAACATCTCTGGAACATATTACACTGTCAAAGGCTTTCACAAAGAATACAACTTTAAATTGGTTTTGATGGCATATTAAAATTTAATCGCAGGTTAGGAAAAAAGTAAGTATGGATGCTTGGTTGTGTCTGTTTATTTCTATACTCATCCTGCTATGAACTGACAGAGTGTCCCACAACCTGAAACAGAATGAAGTGTGTCCTGAATGAACAGATCATGGATGGATGGAGTCTTTAATGAAGTAGAAAAGTCTTCTCTCCCTTTTTGTCAAAAACGGGGAGCTGGGAACAGTTAGCAGGTTTGTTTCAAGATCTCTGGCTTTAAAACCAAAAGTTTAAGTATTGAAATTAACTTGCAAGCAAAATATCTTCTTTTGTGTATATTTAGTCTTGGGAATGAAATCTGGCTGCAGAGTATGATAAATATAGAACCATGACTGGACGTTTATGAGTTTGAGTAAAAGCTGCCATGAGAGTGAAACCATTTTGTCTTTCTCCCCAATAATAAGTGTTTTATAAAATTCTGAATTATTCCTTTAATTTAAAAATGAAACAAATGGCAATAGCAATACATACTCAGCTCTACTGCTCATCCCACAAATGCATGTTCCTTACAAATGTGGCACCGTTTAAAAGGGAAATTACCAGGCTGTCCAAAAACTGGGATTTATTGCCTAGAAGTATTGTTATACCACAAAAATAGTCTACATTTCCTTTTTGTGCTAAATGTATAGTCAAGTCTTTAGGTGCTTCTTCTATCTCACAAGGAGAGAAACTTTAGATAAATTAAAGGATTGTGTCATTGATTGTGGCTCTTCCTGCCAGAGTTTTAGGACAAATATGTAGTCATTTTGGTCAAACTTTAAGAACAACTTCATGCACAATAATATACATTTCAAGATGTCACACTCAGAGTGTGTTTTCAGTGACTCTCATCTATTACCACATCAAAATTTAGTTCAGTATCTGTTAAACTGACAGAGCTACAGGCATGTTTGTGTTGCTTAATGTTGATTTGATGTGACGGCCATCTTGAATTGGACTTAGTCTCATTAAAAATCCACACAGTAGTTCAGGATATTTTGCTAACAGACAAACAGTGTTGACTCAGTCAACACAAGTTTTAAGTCATGATCTTGTGCAACAAATAGCACATGGAGCTCATTTTGCGAATGACTCCAACCCCACGTTTTGCCCAACAACTGCAAACGGACTGATTTATAACCATCTTTGAGTTTTTGAATTTCGGATGACTGAGGCTGACTCCATGAGTTATTCAGTTGTAATTGTTCATCCACACACAGTCACATGCTAAAACATTATCATTCACCTTTGCTTTTTGGCAGCTGGTGATAAAAAAATAAAATGCAAAATGTCTTGGTGCAGATCTTCAAAGTTCCAGGACAATAAAATCCCATGTGGCGACAATCCTTTATTTAATTACACAGGAATGTAAATAGGGTTACCTAAATAGGAAAGATAATTCCTGTGGGCCTCCAGAGTTTGGCATATTTGCTTGACATTTCATTTAAACCATGACAATATGCTAGAAATCCTGAAGTGCACCAGAACAGCTTTGCATGTTTTGCTTCAAGCAACTTGATAGTGATAAGTATGGTCTAAGTTTTACATAGTTCAAATAGATGGCAGATCTCTTCCACTGTGGACCGGAATTACAGGAAGCCTTGACTGTAAAAACAGAGTTCTGTTTGTTCTTTAGATGTGGCGTCTGTAAATAAATGTGCAAGAAACACCTGAGGCGGCTTCTTGACCTACGTATATGAAAAGGAATATATAATTAACACACATTAAAGGTTAAATAAAAACAGCAGCAAAACCAGGTAAATTTCAGGCACTTAAAGAATCCTTACTTTATTTTGTGTGGTATTACAAAAAAAAGCATACAGAATTATAGAGGATAGGAGAGTAGATCTCTTTCATTGAGTTCAATTAGATCGTACACGTAAAATGACTAATAATTACATAGAAACCTTTTTCTCTGTCGCTACATCCATTAAAGTACTCGGGCCCTCCACCACAAAAAAAAAAAAAAAAAAGCATGCATGGTCTCTTTGCTGTAAACGAATCAGAACAGTTCTTCATACCTTTTGGGTATGTTGTTTACCTAAATCTAACAAAAATGTACTCAAACAATAGGTGACGTCACATTATCCAAAGATTAGACCAAAGCAGAAATCCACTCAGAACTTTATTGTGAAAATGGAGTTAACCTGACCAGCATGAAATCATGTTCTTGAGTTAGTCGTTGTTCCACCTGACCGTTCTCACCTGGATTCATTTGGACCCAAGTAACACTCGTATTGTACACACAACACCACAACTGCTTCTGCCTTTTTTTTTTACCTTTTGGACAAAATTATCACGATTTATGACATGATATAGACAAAAAAAAAATACATTAATTGCCAGATAGAAACTTAAAGGGTCAGCTTTTCCAATTTACACATTGTCCCACGTCAGGTGGAACTTCCAGACATGCAGGGTTTTCATGGACATGATTTCCTCCGTAAACGGAAAACTGTGAACAGTCAAGCTTTGATGAATCGCGTGGGAAACTCATGCATGAAATGCGACTTCAGGTTTCTCTAAAATTGATAAAGGTGTTTTTTTTAAACAAAAGATACGTAACATGGCTAGAAACCCTTCTAAGAACAGTGAGAAAATTTGATTCTTTTTAAATTTATAAACCAAAAACAGTAATGAACAAAGAACATTTAACTGAAACTAAACTTTCTGGTTTGTTTCCAGTCCGTTTGTGAAAGTAACCCCTAATTACCATAGTAAATCTCTCAGGATGGATGTTCAGTGATCCAGGACAGAGACGAGTTTTACCTGCATCTGTTTTCATTGGAGTTAACTTAGAAATGTAAGCAGAAGCCTTTTTTTTACTTGCCCAAAGGAATGATTTTAAAGTGTTCACAGAGCTCCGTAGCTGTAGACAAAATTAAAGGAAATTTGCCAACGCTTATCAGGTTGTAGGTTCCATCATTTTCAAACGTGAGCAAATTACGCAGCCCAATAAACAATAAATGTTACTCAAACCACAAGGGGAATGACCGGGCAAGATTGTGAGAAATGGAAAGCTACTCCAAGGCATCAACTAGCAACATAAATAGCAATGGAAGACTAGCCACATTATATAAAACACAGAACAGGCCCTCGGCTAAAGCAGCAAACTAATTTTCTTTCCTCAAAATGTAATTCTTCATTTGTGTCTCTAAGGGTCAAATTATCCACCTCGCTTTTTTTTTTTTTTTTTTTAACTGGTACAGGAACCGAACTCGGGGCCTTTATCCTTGCTTACTTCCTCAAAAAAAAAAAAAAAAAAAAAAAAAAAAATGCAATGAGGAAGGAGGGAGGACAGACCATTTTAAACGAGATGACAGAGAGAATCAGTCAAACATTCAGGTAGTCTGTTTTAACAGTAACCATTGAGCAGGCATTCCCAACACTATGGGAATGAGCTGGTGGAGGCAGGAGATCTGAGTGCAAAGAGCATCGATAGCTATGTAGGTCATCATTTATCCTTGAATTAATATGTGAGAGAGAAAAGGAAACACATTTCAGACTGGGGCCAGATTTTGAAAATAAAGCAGAGGTGATATATTTATATAAATGTACGTATATATATTTTTTTACTCAAAGTGAAACTTGGCTCCATATCCACTTGTTGATGTGATCCTACATTGACAGAAACCCGTCCGCTTGTAGTGTTGATGTTTTTAAATGTTTCCAACCTTGCAGTGGCAGATAACTTACCTGTCTCAAGTCACCACAGCCTGTCGTCATTCATTCCATCCAATCAAATGTTACTTGGTGAAGCCCACCACCAATCAGACTGTACTGTTAATATGGACTACCACCACAAATGCCATCCAGAATAGATGTATAAACAGGCTCCTCAACCCAAAATAGATTGTCTCATTAAAGTGAAGTCTGTCTCATTAAGTCCTTCAACCAATTAAATAACACAGACCATAGCCAGATCTTTCAGTCCAACCAATCGGGTATTTTTCTTCCCTTCTTCTCATTTTGTAAATGCAGCCACCACAGCCCACATCAGTTCGTTGGCGTTGGGCTTTGTACTCTCCTTCTCGGGCTCCAGCTCAATCAGAGTGTGGACTCTCTTCATGGCCACGTCGTACTGGTCGTCTTGCAGCGGGGCGAAGGCGTTCTCAAGAACGTCTGACGAGTGAGCCAGAAGGATGAGGGCCAGGACCCGCTTGTCCATGCGATGGGGATCGTTGACCCACTTCTCCAAAACCGAGTCCTGGACCTTCTTGACGAGGCGCTGTCGGGGATAAAATCAACACGTTTGTTATACCTAGCTTCACAATGACAGGTTAGGCTGGGTGAAGGATCTAATTAGCAACCCATCATTAACATGTTGCTGTCATAGCAAGATGCTGCCAGTGGAAGCATGAGGTATACAGTCTGGTCCAAAGACATAACATGTATGGGAGGTGTAATTAGTGAATAACTGACTTTATATAAACCACAGCCACCTGCAACTGTTTGCATGTGACCAAGAGTGCTTAGTAACCCAATATTTGATATATTCATGGCTACATTATAAAGTAAATAAAATAGTATCATTAGAGGCTATCAAACATTCATCATGTTTTTTTATGAATAGGTCTATCATGATAACAAATTTTGATCAACAAGTTGTCTCAGAAATGATTGCGATAAATGTCAATTTTATTTGGAGACCAACAACAGCTACTGAAGATGTTACGGAGCCCGCAAGGGGACTTGGGGGATTTTTTTTTCTTTTGCGTTCCCTCACAATAGTATTGCGTTCTCTCGCAATAGTTTGTTTTGTATATAAGCTGAATTAAAGCCGACTTTTATTTTGAAAAATCCGGTAAACAAAACCGGATGTGTTGCCACAAGTTTGTGAAATTGACATTGATGTTGCGTGGCTGCACTGTGTTAAAATATCGGTATATGACATACTTCCATGCGTGGCTGTGTAATATATTCATTCTGAAGCTGAATTAAAGTAGTAGGCTAACTCGCTAATGGTGAACATGGGAATTTGTTTATAAACCAGCAGCCACAACAGTGATAAATGACTTTTGCGAGAGAACGCAAAAGGTTTTGCGAGGCAACGCAATACTATTGCATGGGAATGCAAAAAAAGAAAAACCCTCTCATGTCACCTCGCGGGCTCCGTAAGATGTACCCACCAGTTCCCAAACATCACAATTTATTCTTTATGTGTCTTCCTCTGGCTTCATTAACAATTGCAATCACCTGCACGCTGCTTACGAAGTTTACAAAATTCACAAAGTGTAAAAAAAAAAAAAAAAAGAGCATCGACCAAGGTTTGGCTTTGTGTCCTGATGGCAGCCTGAGGCAGCTGAAAGAAGGCGCTGGAAAACTGAAGGCGCTCCTCACAAACTAACAAGTCGGCAAATGAAAATGATCATTTTTATTTATCGTGCGATTAATTGATTTAATGCTTATCGCGACAGGCCCATTTGTATCCAGTCATTTTATTCTTATCTCTTCATCCAAAGCTGAGCAAATATTCATGGGTCTGATTAACATTACATACTGAGAAGTAAATGAAGGAAAAAGATACTTTTAAACTCTAAACTATTATAAGCTCTTAGTGGGCAGCATTATTGGGCTTTTTTTAAGTGCTTGATTTAGAGCAAGGCCACATTTGAACTGAGACTAAATAAAAAGCAAGTCATTTCTCTTTGTCCTCATAGCTTTGATAAAGTATCACACTGGAGATAGCCAGAACCAAACCTGCTTTATTCATATCTACTGAGTGCTTTAGGCCTCTCAGGAAAAATCAGTGCCCCTTTGGCATGCACCTGAAATTATTTTATTTTTCCCCCCAGACAGAAATAACATTAATGCATTTTTTAAATATTAAACAGAAATCAAAATCAGGAATAATCTATTTGATCTAGTTTTTTCTTTAAAAACACACCCGCGGTTGATACATTAACCAAACCTTACAATGATCTCATGACACTTGAACTATGCAGGAAGAAGCCAAACCGGCTGAAATTTAAACTTAAGGTGTGACTGCTTCTCATGTAAAAGACTTAGAGTGTAGATAATTATTTAAAAAAAAAAAACAGAACACTGCCATCATACCTGCTTAATTGTACTGTTGGTGAGTGGATGTGTAGTCATGTCAAACAGCAAGAAGTTCTGCTTCTCTGTGGTAAGGACGCCTTTCTCCACAAGGTTTTTTGCCAGACGCTCCCTGACATTTCTCAGCTGGTAGTGCAGCTTTAAGGGATTCCAAGTCTCTCCTAAAAGTCAAAGCCACATTACTAATAGCTTCACTACCTAATTTATAATTGTATAAGATATTGTGATACAAATCAGCTCAAAATATTTGAATGAAAAGACATTATTTGTTTGCTGAGGTGAGTGAAACAATAAGTGTATTACTGTAGAGTTTGGTTAGCAAAGTCAGCACTGCTTATCTCACCACTCAGCAGCTCTATCCAGCTCTGGACAGTCTCTGGAGGTTGAGTTTCCTTAATATGCTTCAAGGCCTCATCCAGCAGCACATCCCCTGTTGGAGCATCAGACTTGCAGATAACCTTGCAAGACAAAAGATAATTGTTAGTTTCTGTATTATTTTCTCTAACCAGGACTCACATTCTTTGTAAACAGGAATTACAAGTAGAAGAAGTAGAGCATTACTTGGCATGAAAACAAACCAGTTCCAGGTGTTAAATTACGACACACGAACATTTTAGACATCGTGACATGTCTTATGATAAACAAGCTAAACATTCTCATCCATCTGTAGGTGGTTGGGGAATTTTCTGAGATGAAATTCAAATTGTAAAAGTTGTGAATAGATTGTACCTGATGGGGAATCCTGGGGCTATACAAGGCTGCTGTCTAAGACCGGTACTAAGAACTGTGTGGTCAATCACGCTTCAAACTACATTTTTCAGCCTCACTCTAGAGAAGCACTAAGAATATATTAGTGACCTCACAGACAGTATTTATCCACAACCAGTCAGAGCTCCTAAATTAATGAGCATGTTGTAGATGGTTTGAATTGAGATTTTTTGACTATGTAAATACACATATTCTGATTATATTAGATAGCTCGAAAATTAATTTTATATTTGATTGACTTCATTTAAAAAAAATTATACACCACACGCATTGTGTATAATTAAAAGTTGAATGACTAGGGATTTTTAATGCCCAGTGTCAATATTTCTAAAGCACTCCCATATTTAATTGTTTGTTATTTTTAACCTAGAAATAAAATGCATTACAATTTATTAGAATTTGAAAAATAAACCCTTACTATTGTGATTTTTTTTTTCATAAAGCTTGAAAGTCCAGTGTAGATCAGTATCCATTCTTATCAAAGTTTAGGTTTAGTGCCAAGAATAAAGTTATAAGGATTTTATCTGAAAAAGACACTATCTCGCCAGTCAAAAAAAGATTCTTTAAAACACGTCAAACTCGAGGCCAGTGGATCAAATCTGTTCCTCATTAAAATTTCATCTGTAAAGGTAATACATTAAATGTGAAAGTATTTCTGTGTTTGTTACTGTATTTAGTTCATTCTTCTCATGACAGCTTTAGAAAATTAAGTTTGAAATTTTCAATCTTACATTTTGATGCGGAAAGACTGACTTGAATTGACTTCAATAAATTCAGTTGTAGGCTTTTCTTATTTTAAAGTCAAATAATTAGATTCTTAGTGTTTTTTTTACTGAATTGATGGATTGTGATAAAAATGTATCTCTAAGATAAAATTTAAAAAAAGTTGTTGATAGAGACAGTAAGGCATAGGAAATGAATGCTAATGAAGAGTCTTTCTAAATTTAATACTTTTTCTTTGTAAAAATGTTACACAAAACATAATTTGGAAAAGGCCATTTGTATTTCTGTAAGAATAATTTGTTACAAAACATCTCTTCCATAAGTACTGACAGATTAGCCCTTGGTTTGGACCTTGAGTTTGACACAGTGGCTCTAAAATATTAGAATTTAGGTTTTACAGTCTTCTTCGTTAAGTAGGACTATTAAGTTTGTGGCATACTTTGGTCAATTTATTTTCTTTAAGGTTTCCTGGTGTTGAACAGGAAAATGCACCCCTGCCATGACAGGAATGGTGTCAAGTGTAAAAACAATGTGCTGCCCACATATGAGCCTGTCTTTTATTCAACTTAATGAGGCCAGTGATGCTAGTGACACAATCACTAAGATCAGTCAGCATAAATACTTTTTTCACTTAACACATCTCACCTTCCTTCCAAGCAGGCTTTTCCTTCTCACACCGCAGGCCTCCAGCTGTATCCTTCCTTTGAGGGCCAGCTCTACCAGCATACAGCCGCGAAGACCGGAAGAAATACAGTCATTCCAGAAAGACGTGTAGCCCTGAGACGGGAGGGAAAGAAAAAAACACGCTTTAGCTGACGTGTAGAGCCAGTCACAGTACAGCACTTTCAGGTTACTTCCTTGCACCTGGCAAGTTGTCAAGAAGACTGCCCAGGTAACGCAAACAAAAGGAGCCGTGCTAAGGACGTCAGTGTTGAATTACTGCTTTCATCCGGGAACTTATAAACAGACTACTGAAACCTCAGCAACACCAAACGTTGCCACATTACGGGTATTAAGCAGTTTGTGTACAGAGTACTGACACGTTGCACTATCGCATAAATAGAAACTATTTGACGCCGATTAGCTAACATGCTAAGATGCTTCAAGCTGTAGGCACAAAACAAATGCAGAAAACCGGTTGAATAAAAGTTTCTGCGTGATGACATTTGGTTCGTGACGCAACGTAAACACTATGTTGGAAAACAATGTTAGGCTACGCCGACAAGTTTACTCGACAAGCTTGACACAAACAGCCACACACCTCTCGATCCTTGAGGCCCAGAAGCAACACCTCCTCCATGAGCGTGAGCCTGGTCTCCTTCGAGTCCCCCTTGTCGTCTTCCTCCTCTTCTTCCCCGCGGCGCGCCTCGTCTTCCTCGCCGCCGGAGTCCTTATCTTTCTCGGCGGCGGCGCTGCGAATGGCCTCGGTCCTCCGCTGGACAAGGCCCGAGGTTCTCTGCGTGAGAGAAGTCATAGCTGGAGCTGCGGGACGACGAAATCCGGAGACAAGCGCCTACTTCGATCAACGGGAGAGGCGTGCCGCATGTAATGAGAATATTAAAAATGAAAACTGGGGAAGAAAAGGCTGATTGCGGGGAAACGGCCGCTAACGTTGAGCTCGGCTCGGTATTTCTGCAACGACTCTGCCTACTTCCTGATCCAACATGGTGGCGATGACGTGACGTAGAGTGTCTTGTGTGTTACCTTCACGGTTGTCGGACATCCTGCATACCAGTCTAATTTACTGCATTACATGAGAGCAAAAATGCGTACCGCGGGCGAGAAGCGGCCCTAGGACCATCTTTTTCCGGTCCTCGTTGTAGCCATATCCACATCTACATCCATCCATCCATTATCTGTTTATTCCTTTTCTAGGGTCATGGGGGTCACTTGTTCCCATATCCAGCAGTCAAGGCGAGGGGCAGGGTACATCCTGGACAGGTCGCAAGTCCTTGCAACATTGCACATTAAAATAAAACAATTTAATTATTATTATTATAAAATTTAATTTAAAAATAATGTTTAGGGAAGTAAGTGAAAACAAAACTTAGAGGCAACATGTTGCTCTAACAACTGTGCCACTGTACTGCCTAATTTTATATTTATATCCATTCGTTTTCATCCATCCATTCGTTTTCTGCCGCTTATCTGGGATCGGGTCACAGAGGCAGCAGCCTAAGCAGAATGACCCAGACTTCCCTCTCCCCAGCCACTTGGCCAAGTGGGACATGCCTAGAACACCTCACCAGGGAGGCGTCCAGGAGGCATCCTGACCAGATGCCCGATCCACCTCAACTGGCTCCTCTCGATGTGGAGGAGCAGCGGCTCTGAGAAGTAGATTTATTATAAAATTCTTTTAATTATTTAATTGATATTTAATTAAAAATATTTCTATGAATATAACCTCCTGAAAATCTTCATTTGAGAACATTGGTTTTAGACTGGTTGTCCTTATTCAGAGGAACTAGATTTATTTTATTTTGTTATTTTGTTGTTTTAAACAATATTTTAAACTGTTAAATGCTAAAAAAAAATAAATCAATGTTTGTTTTTATATATTTATGGGGTTAACCCTAACCAGGAATGGGGGTGGGGGGTACTGATGGGGCCAGTAAATTTTTATGCTGTGAACTGCAGTCATTCTGCAGACATCCTTGCAACATTGCACATTAGGAACATTCTGCTATTACAATTTAAAATACCAAATAAACAGATCTGTATGATTGTATAAGAAATGTCAAGAGAAAGAGGACAGGTGTACGCCCCCCCCCAAAAAAAAATAAAAAAATAAAAAAAATAAAAAAATAAATAAATAAATAAATAACCAACTACAAACTTTACTGGAAATAGATATGGATGTACAGTGGGGAAAATAAGTATTTAGTCAGTCACCAATTGTGCAAGTTCTCCCACTTAAAAAGATGAGAGAGGC
>JAUBOC010000037.1:10154046-10165085 GCA_032275365.1 Anablepsoides cearensis | reverse complement strand
ATATGTGTGTGTTTGAGTAACTTTATTAAAAATATTATTTAAATAACAAAATAGTGTTCAATAAAAAAACACATTTATTACAGAAGACTGCGTTGATCTATTTGACGAGAAAACTCGGATCGAAATATCAATCATTGTTATATGGCATAAAACATTCTGCATCCAAAATAAGAGTCCTCTTAACATTCAAAAAATAAAAAAAGTTTTCTTTGACATATTTCAGAAGAGCTCAGAGAAACAGTCTGTAAATAACAATGCCAGATGCAAAATATGTTTTAGAAAACAGAAACAAACAAGTGTTTTCTTTGAGCTGCATGGAGTAAAAAACAGAAAACAATACTAAATATAAATGAGACTTTGTACCTGCTAACCATTTTAAAACAGGTGACCTTACCTACAATATATATATTTAAATATAAATTTAAAAAAATCACTACATTGAACCCAAAATGACTTGGGACACAATATGAGAAAAGGCTGTAAAATGATGGGAAGTATAAATCCTGTTACTTTGGATACTTTAATGACAGCAGGTTTAGTATTTCTGCTGAAATAGTTCCTGTCTGCTGAGCAGTGATTATTCGGGTATCTTTAGGCATTTAGAAAGTAAATGCTAGTCATTTAAGAGGTGTAATGATCAGAATGAAGAATAATAAAAGGGCAAAATTGTGCAAATTTCTTCTTCTCTAAATTTGAGTCAGGGAGGCTTCATTACAGGATTATGGAGGAAACTTTGCAACTACTGCAGGAGTGTCGGGTACGTGAACCTGCTTCTCGCTGGGTGGATGATAGTAATCAAGGATCCAGGCCCAGCTGCAGTGAACAGATCCTGTTGGATCTCTTCTTAACATCTGGATCTCAAAACTGAATGTTTCCATGATGTTAACAAATTCCTGTTTCCTACAGAATCCTTTTTATTTTTGTAATGTCTTAAAGAATGATCAATTTTTAATCTTTGCCTTGAAAAAGGCGAGAAAGCTGCCTGTTGTGTGGGTTTGTGTGCGTGTTAGCAAAATATCTCATGAACCACTGGATAAATTTAAATGAAACTCTCAGAAAGTATTCACTGAAAAACCTGAGCATTAATTGTTAAAGTCAACTGTATTTGTCTGTTAGCAAAATATTTAATAAACCACTGGATGGTAAGTATCTGACAGCAGTCATCCAACACTGCACTAACACACCTTTGTTTAAAACTTTGGGATGCAAGGCAGAGAACAATATATATTTCTTCAAGGTTATAGAAAAACACAAGCAATATACTATAAAACATGGCAATTTATTTTCATTATAAAACTGGACACTTAGTTTGGTATTTTGACATTTTCTTTGGTTGATGTTATTATCACTTTGTCCTTAGAATATAGTAATTAAAAAGGTCAGCCTGTTGCACCATCTCCACTTTAATTGATGTTTCCACTGAAAAATAACACAAAGCTCCTTCTGGCGTGGACCTGCTTTGGTATTTTCCAGCTGATTGACCCCTTCAGGACTTCAGGACTTTAGTGAGTGATGAGTGCCAGGAGGAAAATCTATTTTTGGATGATAGAGCACGATGCCAGAGAGCAATTTAATCCGTTTTTTTAAATCAGAAAACACGAGCAGCAGTGTTGATGTTTGTTCAACTATTTACCCCCACATGCACTTTAGAACTTTAGAATCTTTAGACTTTACACTTTTTGTTCATCAGAATAAACTTGATTGTTTGGAGCAATAAGATAATAAAAAAACTACAGTTATGAATAAATGAGCTGCCTTTGTGAAGGCCTCATTAACACAGCTGAACACTGGAAGCTCCGGTGACGCAGGAGCTGTCAGAAACTCTCAGCCTGATTAAAAATGTCTGCTCAGGCTTGCAGCAGATAAATAGTTGTCCAGTCGGCAAGTTACTGCGCTGCTGTCATTTCCCCCCTTTTTCTCTGTCCCACGGACAGAGCGAACTTAAAAGGAGCGTGTAGAACTTTACAACCCTCTCTCTTTACATCACAGCCCGCCTTCCTCCTCCTCTTCCTCCTCCGCTCTCCAGAGCCGCAGATCCGAGCGGACACGCAGCA
The DNA here is from genome assembly GCA_032275365.1 of Anablepsoides cearensis. Taxonomy (NCBI): domain Eukaryota; kingdom Metazoa; phylum Chordata; class Actinopteri; order Cyprinodontiformes; family Rivulidae; genus Anablepsoides; species Anablepsoides cearensis. The sequence continues at coordinate 10,163,031 of JAUBOC010000037.1, read as the reverse complement.
TCTCCCTCTGTCCGCTTCTCGCTCCTCCACGCTGAAGCACGTGCGGGAATGCCTCTCGGACTCCTCGTCGTTTAACCAGCTTCTTTTCTACTCCGAGGATCCGGAAAGTCCTGCGCGGAAGAGCAAAGCTACAGGGAGGGACGCGTGCCGTGCGCCAGGATGCGCCAGCTGTGTCTGACAGCAGCGGCTGCTGTTGGTGAGTAGACGCCTGGAGGGGTGCGGGCTTCTCTCGGGCTGGTCACTCTAACTCAGGGGTCTCCAATCTTTTTTTCTTTAAGAGCTACTTTCACAAAAATGAAATTGCCCAAGAGCTACTTTTTGCAACATTTAATTTTAAACTCAAACCATTGAAAAAAGCTTGTTTTGCACAAAAAACATTGTCTTCAACTCACATGAAATCATCACAAAGAACACCGAATTAACATGAATGTGATTTTTTGTGTTTATCATTCATATTATAGAATAGATTGATTGAAATTAAGTGAAAGTTTGTTTGACCAGTGAACTTAAATTTTGCTTCTCCTAATTGTTCATGAAGAGCTACTTTAAATGAGCTCAGGAGCTACCGGTAGCTCACAGGTTGGAGACCCCTGCTCTATACTGAACCGGCTTGGTGTGACACTCATGCTGCCTGAGTGGACCCACCTCGCCCTGCTGTCATCTCTTACCATGCAGTTGGACAGATTACTGTCAGCCTAATGACTGCATGCTGCTCTATACAGATGCTGCAAGTGTGCAAACCATAAGCAGCTTTCTGCTGAGTCCCTTCTTGACTCAAGGAAGAGAACATTAAAAAAGACTCATGAAGTCTTTCTGGCAGTAATGTGATGCTGCATCCTCGGGCTCAGCGCCAGTTCAGTTCATTAGCTTTAGAAGAGTGGCAGTGTCCTTTTAACCCTCATTCTTGTGCTTTCATGTGATCCTGGCGTGTGGGTGGTCATTAGAGTCAAACTGACATAATGTGTGTCACTGCAAGAGGATCAGCTGAAGATCACGTAGCAGATCATCACATCCTGCTGCAGCTTATTATCTTATTTCATTGTGCATGCTTTATATAAATTGCTTCTCATGCGTGGGATCGCTTCATCAGCTGTCCAGGTTCCTTTCGATCAATCCTTTTCGGTCCACTCGATATGCTTATGTTAAATTAAAACGGTCAGCGATGATGATAAGTTTCATCACAAAGCTCTGGGTTTGCAAAACTCCAGCTGTCAGCTGTTGTACGGCTGGGATTCCTCTCTTACTTCACAGTGCCAATCACATGCTCACCGTTTGTGTCTGTGTTTGTTTAAACCTCTGATGATCTTGTTTCACCCTACTAAATATAGAGCCCAAAATATCAATTTGTAACATATAGCCAGTTGACTTCTGGTCACTTTTAAAAGCTGTACCTTTATTTCTCACTCCCTCTTTTACCTGAGTTTGAGATGCATTGTCTGTTGATGACTGCAATGATGCAGTGTTGCAAGGCTTTTGTTAAAGTTAAATGATCTATGTCCGGGTCTGATCAAAGGTCTTCTACCCTGTTCTTCATGACCCACTAGCCAGCTTTTTTTGTGTTTTTCTGCTTCAGAGCACCTGACTGAAATGAATGAGTGTAGGACGATGGGTCACAAAGAACAGGGCTGAAGACCTCTGATGGAGTTGTTTCTTCTCAGACTTATTAGAATCAGAATCAGAATCAGTTTTATTGCCATTGTCACTAAACAGGATTCACAGACGAGGAATTTGCTTTGGTGTAAAGGTGCAATTATGTATAAAATATAACAAATAAAGAAAAAACAAAAGATAAAGGAAAAAAATAAAATATATAAAACATATGTACACCAGTTCAGTACAGTAATCAGAGCAGACAATATAGTCAGAGTTGTGCAGTTTAAAAACCAGTGATAAAGTGGCCAAGGCAGAGTTATAGAGTCACATGATTCTAAGTGTTTAAGAGTTTGACAGCAGAGGGGAAGAAACTGTTCTTATGACGGGATGTTCTGGTCCAAATGGACCGAAACCTTCTGCTTGAGGGGAGTGGTATGAACAGGCTGCTGGGTGAGACCCGACCTGCTCGCCTCACAGTCCTGGAGACGTTCAGGTCATTGAGAGATGGGAGTCTACAGCTGATCACCTTCTCAGCAAAGCGCAACACGCTGCAGTCTGTGTCTGTCCCTGGTAGTGGCCCCGGCATACCACACTGTGATGGAGCAGCTGAGGATGGACTTGATGATGGCCCTGTAGAATTGCACCATCAGCCTGCAAGCCTTCTAATGTAGACCTACCCTTTCTGTCCATTCATCTCGTTTAATCTTTACTTAACCAAGAAAAATCCCATGGAGATAAACTCTTAAACTCTTATAATCTCTTTTTCAAGAAATTCCCACTACAAGCTACACAGCAACATTTTGTCTGGCCCAGTTCTGGCCCATGCACAAATGGTTGTTCCAATGATGTCCTTTTATTGGCCCAGAGGTGGGTCTATACATGGGCCACATAACCAACCACAACTGGGTCAGTTATGGCATTCCATCTTAAAACAGTGCCACAATTGCCGGACCTGGCCCATGTCTGGTCGACAAACTACTTGCCATGCCAGCTGTGCTAGCTTGACACCAGATCTGCCCCACACCTCTTTGCTTTGTGTGAAAGCTCAATAACTTCAGAAGCTCTAAAAAACAGAAATGTTTCAGTTATGTTTACATATATTCTGTGTAGAGAATGTAAAGAGACCTTTTTAGAGATTTCACTCCATTAATTCAGATAAGATGTCCCAATCTTCAGAAATTCACAAGTTATTTGGCCCATTAATTGTCAGAAAACACATTTTAAATCATCTACACTGCAAAACATGCATCAGTGTGAATGTGTGAGTGTGAGTCTATTGACTTTTATTCACAGATGTAGTTTTCTTAAATTGTCATCTAATGGATGTAAAAGGCAACATCTGCTCTGTTTTTTAACCCAGGTTTCCAGTAATACTCACTAAAAGACTGTTTAATCTTTTTTATCAGGAAATAAATCGTGTATTGTGTGGTGACTCTTTACACACTGATGTCAGAAAAAAAAACAATTGAATTTGCGTCACATCCCAACCAGGGACTTCACTTTAATATTTTGATTTTATGTAGTTTCCTCCCGCTTTTCACTAGGGGATTTACAAATGAATTTCTCATACAGCGTATAACTGCTGATCTAAAGCAATTAAACAACAAAATTCTGTGGAAAGCAGCTTATCAGCCATCAGAATTTTATAAAGATGTAAAAAGCTGTGATAAGTTGTGGAGGAACTTATGACCATATAAAAAAAACCCACCAAGATTGAAATTACTGTTTTGGCCTTAGCTTTAGAATTATTATCCCTTTATAACACATTGACATTGCTGCTTTTCTCAGCTAAGAAACATCAACATCATGCAACATGTGTTCTTTCATGTAGAAGAAATCTTGGTCATACAACAAATTTTTTTTAGGAATTTTCAAGTTTCTCCTTTTTTTGTTTGAGTTGACTGTTTGAATTAGGCCTCCAAAGCCATTTTTATAAAAGTGCTCTGTGCTTTGTTACCAGTTATGTCTAAATCCTAAACGTCTAAAAAGGTCGTTGCTGTGTCATATTCCATCTTTCACAGTCCTGCTGCTCCAGTAACACAGTCTGAACTGCAGAATGATGACCTCAGCTGGTTTACACAGCAGTTAGACCTGTCGTGTTCGAGACCTTATACTGGGAGATCCCGTGTTGTGCTATCAGAACTAACTGGACCCGCCTCAGAGGTCCGCATGTGGTTATTATGGTGACACCATTTAATCTCTGCAAATTCCTGAAGGAGATGAGGCTGCAGGTGGTTTGAGTTTGGTACTGGAGAGGGGAAAGAAGAGGGCATCTGGCTTCAATCGAAATGAACTGGAGTGACAAAAAACGAAGTACTGCATTGAGCACCTGAGACAAAGGTAGAACCTTGTGGTTTTATACATTTTTGTTTGGTTCTTGCTTTTGAAACAGGAATAATTAATGCAAACCTTCATGTTTGAGTAGTCAATCCTGGATTATATACTTCAATAAGACTGTGGATCATTGATTATGTCATTTCGTAAATCTTTTTCTGATTGAGCCTTTAAAGTCAGGTTGAAAGGAATAAATTATCATAACTTCTCCCTCTCCCGTACTACAGCTCTCCCAATGTAGCACAATGCATGACTAAGCATATAAATAACAGTGAAAGCAAGATGCATACCTGTTAGTTCGATACTGGATTCTGTTACTCTTCACACTAGAGGAACTGAAACAGAAAACTGTATTAGCTAGTGTGCTAATACAGAAAAACCCTCACAAGGCGACAGGTGCTCCAGACTATGGTGAAGACTGAAGCCACTGCGGCCAGCACCTGTAGATTTAGAGTTAGCAAAAAGGTTTTTTCTCCAGTCAGTGGACAGTTAAGCTAGTCAGTGAGAGACTTATGCATTGAAGCAAGAAGAAGTGTTTGAATGATTCTTCGTTGTGGCACAAGCTACTTAAAGTGACGCATGCGTCGTGATCACTAGTCAATCAGGATTGGTGTAATGAGATAAATGCTTCCGAGGAATACGCAGAGGGTCATATCCCACAGTGAGACATCGAAAAAGCCACGCAGACCAATTCATCTTTAAGCTTCCTTGGGTCATTCATAAATCCCAGGTGAAGCATACCAGTTCCTGCTCACCTGTATGAACCCAGCAGTGCAGAACTAAAAGAAGCATAGAGCAGAACTCAGCTGGGCTGAAGTCCTAAATGACACATTTATTGTGTGACGGACGTCTGCCTCATATCAATCACAAAACAAACTGAATGAACTTACTTTAGCAATCCTCCGTGATTCAATATTTTTTAATCTACAAATTTGCTGTGTCGCGTTATGTTCAATAACCCCTTAGCAATAAATGTGTTTGTTGATGTTTAATCCTGCGAGCGGGGCAGCCGCTCATTAATGTCATCAATTTATTATCGTTACTGAACCACAGCACCGCGGGTCGGCCTGCCTGGCTCTGACATTACCTCCCTTGGCGGCTCAGAGGTGCGTCAGAGAGAGACTATCCTCGAACCTCGAGTTGATTATCAAGACTTGGATACTAAAACAAGGACCTGTTGACTCTAAACGAAAGTAGCATTGCCTGAAGTTTTTTACAGAAAGATTTTGCCAGCACTCAGAATATGTGTTGGGAATGATTCTCAGCTACTACCACACTGAATTTTATAAACTGTTTTGACTTTATTTCTTCTTGTCTGACCTTATGACCTGTAGACACAGAAGCTGTTTCAGTAAAGTGCCTCTAATGCAAACATAAACATGATGGGATGTTTGTTTGTGAGATGTGAGAAACAGTCGCAGGACTTTTGAAAGCTTATACGTTTGTAAAAGTGCATTCTGACTTTGTAGTATTTTATTTTATTTTTTGCAAAGATACAAACAATAGAAGCCGATTTGACCAGAGGTTTACTGTAGTGCAGGTGTGCCGAGGAGATATCCGGTTAAATTTATCAGTTGTTTAACTTTTAGTTTTGCAACAGTTTGGTTTGCTGCAGGGACGAGGGAGAAAAGGTGAAAGGTTAGTTGAACACAACCAAATTTAGAAAACACAACATTCCTTTGAGGACTTTTCCCCCTGCGGTTCCTCACACTGACGATCTGGGAACTCAACATATTCTCTTGAACACATTCAACTGTTGCGGCAAATGACCAGAGAGGACGGTTAATTCACTGAAAACTGTCAGGTCAACTTCAGACATTAAAGCTTTGGATTGGATTTATGAGCTTGGCGAGACGCTTTGTGAACTCGGCCCTCTCAGTCATTAGTAACATGTTTTCTATCCTCCTCCCTCCTCCTTGTAGTGAACACATCTCTCATTTCAGGCAACTCTCCTGCTGGTTCTAACACCGTCCTAATCTGACACAATTTGTCTGCTCCATGATTCTCTGGAACACATTCAGTCATTTTTCTGCCATCTCATCTAATCCCTTTTAGTTGATTTTCAGATTTTGGTAGCAATACATAATACAGTACATATACATGCATACAGGGTACTAATGGGATAATTACAGGGAAACATACAAGGTGTCATCCTCCATTAAGAGAGTTGGGGGTTTGAGGTGTTGTTGGTCAAGATGTTGAACCCACTGCCTTTGATGTGTCATCAGTGTATGAATGTGATCTAAAACACTATCTCGATTAGCTTTGTAGAGAGACTTAGTAGAGTTTGATGAATGGGTGAATGATGGCGCAGATTGTACCTCAGAAGTTGTTCTGTCAGGAAATGAAACTGTTTCATTTACATGGAAAAACTGGTCTCATAAATATCTTCTTTGCCTTAAAGATACTTAAAGATAATGTAGTCATATCATTAAGCAACATGTACTTCTGTAATTCAGATGTTAGAGTCTTATTTCCTATTTGCTATAGATGGAGCTTTTCTCAGAAAGAAGGTAACACATTCACACTTGTCTCATCATTTACATTTCCTGTTCGTGCTACATTCTGTGTTCTCTCAAAGAAGTTTATAAGTAGTTTTAAAGGTGATCTATGGGGTCCTAGAACAAGTTAGGATCCACCTGTGGGCTATACAAAACATGTTCATTTGATTTAATTCACACAATGAATCTGTATCTTCTCTCTGTATAGCTGGTGGATTTAGATGTTTACTCACTGTGCAGCGTGTAAAACCAAGAGGTCCAAAATCAGAACAAGCAAACTATCAAAAAGAAAGAAAAATAAAATACTTTTGAAGATGTTTTGGCCCTCAATGAACTTTCCCAATCGAAACTGTAGAATATGAAGTAATGCAGTCATTTTGTTATGTGTAGACGTGGTTGGTTTGAACCCCATATGCAGGACTGAGTGAGGGTGGCAAAAAAGGTTTATTCACAAAAACAAAGCTCTGACCTGGCAGAAAAAAATACATGCACTGGCATGGCATGGCAAGACACAACACAACAGCAAACAAGGATCTGACAAAGGACAGAATATAAAGGGAGAACTAATGAACTAAAACAAGAAACACCTGGGGAAGAAACATGAGGATCAGGTGTGAGTGGGCGGGGCTAAGCAAAGGCAGAGAGGAGAAAAACAGAGGGACATGACAAAATCATAATAAAGTCAAAATAAAACACCCATACAGACACAGACTTGACACATTTTCCTCAATATTGGGCTAAAATTGCTAAAATTGAAGTATCTGAGCATCATCTCAAAGACCCTACAGATCAACATTATAGTTGGTAAAAGGTTGATAACATCTGTCAGTAGCTGTACCAGCTGAGGTAGGATCACATGAAATCTGTTCAGATAAAGAAATTATTGTGCATCTCGGGTGCATGTAGAGTTTACTGGTGTAAAAAAATGTCATAAAGTTCCACAAACAAAACAAAAGTATATATATTTTCATGATAACCCAGTCAAAAGGATGTTGAAAGAATATTTGTCTGTAAAGACACAAAAGCCACCCACATGATCTGGTTTCACACTCTGCTGCTCGAGAAAACCTACAACTGTGATGCTTTTATCAAATCTGTGGTCTCTGCACCATGTGGCTAAAATAAAACCATCCCCAGTAAATAAAAGATGCTCAGTCTGTTGGAACACAGAACTGATGCACTGCATATGATCAGTAATGGTGCTATACAAACACCAAAAAATATCACAAAACTTCTTATCCTGTTATTTTTTTAATTTGCCATGAACACTGTATGAGAAATGACATCACATTTAAACAGGCAGAGGTTTAAAGGTAACGTTAGCACCTATATTGAACAATATGCAGTATACAGAGGAACGAGGTTGAATGTGAGTAGAAGTGCAACGGCAGTGGCTTAACCACAAAACCACCATTTCTTGTAGAGAAAATCATTTCTGCATTTTTTATATCATTGGAATAATAACGAACAATAAAGGCAGCAAAGGCATTTTTAATAATTCAGTTTTCTTTGAAATAGAATTTTATATTGGATAAAAAAAACAATTTTTATTCTCGATTAGGAGCATGTCTTTTGCTGAAAGCTCTGTACATGAATAAGAGAAGTGATGTCATGATCCTTGAAAAAATGATGCTCGAAATGCTGATTCGGATAAAAGAAAAGACCTGAATAGCTGAAATGTTTATTTTAACTGAAAAAAAAAAATTAAATGACTGACATTTTGGTTGTGAAGCTTCTGGCTAACTAATATGTGATAAACTGGCTTGCCAAAGTCTGAGTACTTCTTTCCCTTCCCAGTGACCAGTTCTGATCTGATCTTAGCTGAGTTGTTTCTGTTTAAAAAAGTATTTTTTCCTTCTTTTCTGGTTACTCTCCCTTCTAACCATGCGTGTAAGGTTAATTGACCATAGACGTGAACGTGAGCGTGGAGGGTTGTTTGTCTTGTTTATCTCCAGGCTGGATGAAAGGCTGGTCCAGGGTCACACTGTGACAGCAGGGATAAACTCCTGCAACTCCCATGACCCTGAATAGAAAAAAATAATAATATTCTGGGTGTTGGAAAATTAATGGAAAGACTTGAAGGTCGCTCCAACAAATTACAGAAACAACATGAATATATCAACACAGTTAGAATTGAGACCAAAACCTTGTAATTTTTTTTCAGACATGAAACTAGAAAAAAAGAGACAGTTTTTAAAATTATACCTGAATACTTTGCAACTTTGTTTTCTTTGTTAGAAAAATTGACAGTGTTTCACTGATAGTTGTGGATATTTACGTATTATATTTTAAAGCTGGATAGTTCAGCGCTTGGACTCAAATTACTGGATTAATTTGTTTAAATATATATATTTAGCCTAAAATCAGGATTTGTTAATTTTTTGTTTTCAAAAGGTGTTTGGCTGTGGAATATGTCAGTATAAAGAGAACTTTATGACAGTGACTGTAATACTTCCAGACCATCAGCACTCGATCTTAAATAACGCCATTGTGTTTATTTTCTATCACAGGGGTGTAAAATTCACATAAAGGGTGGGGGGGGGGGGGGGGGGGGGGG
>JAUBOC010000037.1:10138098-10152099 GCA_032275365.1 Anablepsoides cearensis | reverse complement strand
ACACACACACACACACACACACACACACACACACACACACACACACACACACACACACACACACACACACGTGTGTTTTAACCCACAGGGGTTTTTCAGTACCTGCTAAGTGCTGATAGCCTTAGATCCCAGATATATGTGTTTGTGTGTGTTTTTGCAGCCAGGGCAGTTTCTGCATCTGTAAGCCAGGCCTGCCTGGACCCCCCCACCCCCCACCCCCCACATTTGTCTTTCCCATGCCAGCAGAAGGCTATCCATCAAACTGGCATCGTTCATGGAGCTGTGGAGCTGCAGCGTCTGCTGGGAGCAGCGTGTTCACATTAACCCTTCAGATAAGAGGCCAACATGATCTGCTATGCTGCTCACAATTATCCTCAACTAGACAAAGGGACACGAATGACTTCAAATGATGTTAAAAGTTCAAACTGATCAAGCTGGAAATTAATTTTAGGTCTTATATTTGTAAAATTCCAGCACTCACAGTGTTGCAGTTAATCATTTATGTGGCAGTTCATTGAAATGTATATGTTGCAGACGTCTGAAATTGCTGTGAATGTTAGTTTTTACTTTACATGGTTTGATGAAAATATGATGATGTAAAATAGTTTGTATAAATTAAAATGACTTTTTAAATTCATACATAAAACGAGTTTTATTTGGCTAATTTGAGATTCAGCTCAACTGTATCTTTGAGGTGTGTTAGGATCACTTGATTTTTTTTCTTTTGGATTTTAAGCAATTCAGTTCAGTTCAGTTCAGTTCAGTTCAGTTCAATTCAATTCAATTCAATTCAATTCAATTCAATTCAATTCAATTCAATTCAATTCAATTCAATTCAATTCAATTTAAATAAAAAAATACTTTATTGATCCCAAAGGGACATTAGATGTTGTGGTAACTCATTTAACTAAAGACTTGTTGTAGATGGTTATGGCTGTGGGCAGAATGTGAGTTAGGATTAGTCTGATGTAATGAGAATTTAATGACCGTTGGTAACAACAGATAAAATGAAACTAAACTATTCAAAACTCAGTGAAAAAATGTAACAGGTTAATAATACATAATAAACAATTTTTCTACAGTGTTCAATCAAAAATTTCCATTTCTGTTGTGAATGAAGATCTAATTAAAACCAATGACATTTCAAAATGTAACGTAACACCATTATCGTCTTAAATTGCCCTTACAAGTGTGTGTTTTCACAGAGAAAAATGAGTGTTTTTATTGTTTGTCACACTCAGGAATGTTATCATTTGTTGCTCTCTCCTGTGGTCTCCATCAATCTACAGTCAGATAAAGTCTTCCATTTAAAGTATTTTATTTTTATTTTGCTGTAAAACATTAAGAAAACTGCCAGAACTAATTGATTTCTTTCATCATTTTTTTTCATCTCTTTCATATCCTATGATTTGCACTTACATCATTAGAAAAATAAAAGTTAAATGTATTTTTTCTTTAGTATTTATACAGTTATGAATTTGTGCCTCAGAGCATAGGGTAGTAAATGATTTCTGTTCTCTTTAAGTTCTTGTTAGTATACAATTTATGAAACATATCCCGACTAAAGGATTATGGTTTCAGCTGCTGACCAAAAGACTCAACTAAGATGCTTGTGTTTTTGCTGCTTCGTGTCGTAATGTCAAAGAGACCCTCATTGCTTTAAAAGATTTTCCACTTGGAAAATTACACCACATTTGTTTTGAAACAATACGATGCAAGAACAACAAGAAGATTGTTTTACAAAAAATAAAAAAAGAATAAAAAAAAAGAAACAGATTGACCTAAACTCAAAATATTCACCTGCTAAGAAAAGGGAATCTTTAAAATTCAAACTTCAATTTTGAGCTTTTTAAAAAAAAAAGAAAGAAAATTGACAATGTGTTATTTTATATTTAACATTTCCTGTATATTTATGGTGTAGAGCCTATATTTTTGTTCTACCTCAAACTGAATATGACATGTACACTTGACCGTAGTTTCCACATATTTGACCACACGTCTACAGTTACAGTGAAGTATAAACACTGGTAGCATTAGCTTTATGGTGAAACTGTATCCTGCTCCTCACTATTGGATTGTATCCATGATGCAGTTAGACGGTGACTCCTCAGTGTGAGCAGACTTCATCCCTCACACCTGAATGTTTTTTTTAGAATAGACAAAACCCACTTTTGTGTTTGTTTTTGATCATCCCAAGTGTGATGATTTGTGTATGTTGGTCACTCTTTGGTATTCCTCGGTTTGTGTTGTTAGGTTTATTATGTCTGTTCCATCAGTCACTTCCCCTCAGTTAGTTTAAGGTCCCTTAGTCAGCCTGCTATGCTCATCCCCACCTGCTCTCTGTTTCGCTTGTCACAGCTGCAGCCACTTCTCTCATCAGCCCTAGACTATTAGTTGCATAGACTTCTCCTCTGTCATCTCAAGATTTTTACTTTGTGATTAATTGTTGTCACGTCAACCTGTTTGTTGTTTTTATTTTTTTTGCTTGAGCACCCTGTATCCACATTCATGTATTATCGTGGTTTATTTATTATTATTATTATTATTATTATTATTAATATTATTATTATTATTATTATTATTATTATTATTATTATTATTATTATTATTATTATTATTATTATTTAATTAATTAATTTTTGCTTTAAACTTAAGATAATCATTGGCTTTTGAGTCTTAATATAATATATTTGATTGAATATTAAATAATGGCAGGCCTAATTCTTTAGTCCCTATTCTTCAATCTGATGACTTGATGGTGTGAAAAGGTATTTTTTCATGATTTGCAACTTTTCTGAGTCTAGGTTGGTACACAATCTTGATAAAATAAATAAAATAAAGTGCTTGAAAATGTTCTTCTGTTGACTCATCTGCATGTGTCAAACAGTATGGTCAGGAGATAAAGGCACTTTACAGCTTCCGAAGCACAAAAGAAAATTTATGCAAAATGATTGGCTGATGCAGATTACTCTGGTCTTTAGTATTTGAAACACTAAAAACCAAAAAAAAGGAAGTACATTACCAAACTGTATTTATAAATATTTTAAAAAAATTATAATACTGTTGGATACTGAAGTTTCTATAAGTTTTTTTTTTCCTACTATCTTTTCTCGCAATTTTTGTCTGCTTCTTGTCAAGTTTCTATTTGCTTCCATTGCCATCTCAAAACAAACTAATATTCATTGCAGTTTATGGCATTTTTTCATAAAGTTTCCATCAAAACATGCTAGATTTTTTTGCGTGATGGTTATTGATTTTAGAAGTTCCTCTGACCTTTGGCAGTGTGTATTTTTATTCTGAGAAGTGTTCCTCCTTCAACCCCTAAAACAGTTGTGATCAGCAGATTCAGCTAACGGTCTCAGCCTGCCAGGCGGAAATGTTTTAATGACACTCAGCCATTCTCACGTCATTACAGAAAGAGTTATTTTTTTTGCAAGGATGAAAGCTTTGACAGTCATGACAGGCGGTGATGTCATGTGTCTGCCTCAGTCTGCATGTTTTCTGCACCAGTGAGAAAACAGAGCTCCTGAGAGTACATCTGGAAGTTTAGCAGAGTGTAATTTGATGCCGTTGGCCATGTTCAATCAATGAGAGGAAGGGAAACAAGCACAGAGATGCTGGGTTGGATGATGAGAGGAAGGGAAGGGCAGAGATGAATGGAAAGCAGAAATTGTGTAAAGATGGATAATGTTCTTGAGGGACAGAGGGATGGACGAATGAATTAGTGAGTGTAGGAAGTTAAAGATCAAGTCAGGTTGAGGTTGGATGATTGTAGATATGTACCTTTAAAAAGTGTTTGAATGACATGTATGTGCTGCTATCTTGTCAGGTCCATCTTGAACAAGAGATTGTATCTCAATGAGGTTTATTTTATCTGGTTCATTAAAAGTATCTCTTTATTAAAATATTAAAACAACTATTGATTTGTACACGTTTGTCAAATAATACTTCCTGTTTTTTCTTTTTCCTTTTTTTCTTTTACAACAAAACAACATGCCATGTGCACCATTTTCTTATAATTTCGCTTCCTTTGAGATCCTACCAGTGTTTCAATCAGCATCCCTAGTCCCATGTAAGGGAACCACTTCTGTATAGTAAAGTGTGTTATTTTAAGGAAATACAATAAATGCAATGCTATAGAAAACATCTGGCAGCAATCTTACTTAATAAATCATTTTATGTTTCTTTAGCCACTCCTGATATTATCAGCTCTGCACTGGATTTTGCTTGGATATGCATTTTTTTCCAGAGGGTTTATCACATAACCGTCTGTGACCTGTGCTGACAAAATGAGTCACTATGAGGAATTTCTCAATACTGAGTTAGTATACTTTTTAAATGTCTATCTCAGAAGATTCAAAGTGATTCATTTTTTTAAAAAGTTGTTGATTTAGCGAGCCTGTTTTGTTTTCGAGAGTGCCGGTTTGGAAAGTCAATTTTTATTGCCATTGGGAATTTCAACACTAATATGAAAATAGCTAAGCTTCAGAATGATGCCAAACCTTATTTGAAAGGATTTCAACAGGAAGCAGAGAAAAATAGTCAAATTTCAAATAAAAAAAACAATGATTATGTCTGATTTAAAGTTAGATTAATTGTCTACAATTTATAGAAGAATCAGGTTTTCAGGATGGTTTGAACCCAAAATACAGAATGGACACAAGACTATAAAAAACAAAAAAGCCTCTCATGGCAGCAAAATTACCACAAAAATCACAAGGAGCAAGGAGAAAAACCTTAGTTGTGGTACGAAAACCCAACAATACAGAAGGGATGTGAAGGTGGAGAGAAACTGATGAGGTGTTGGAGGCAGCTGAGCTGAGGGGGGAGTTGCTGACCTAAAGGAGCCATTTAATGCTTTTAATTCCTTCTTTTTCACGTTTAAATCATTCCTTTGGGGTCTATATATAAAGTGGAACTGCAAGGCCCTGATCTGAATTTGTCCTTTATCTCCACAAGCATTTGACAGAAATAGTTTAGAAAATGTCAGAAAAATAGAGAAAACTAAATGGGTTGAAAAATATGATCCAAAACAGCATCTTTGCAGCACTGGGAGAGACTAAATTCAACTTTTCTGCATGCCTAGACACTCCAAGTACCCAACAAAATGACTAAAAAAAGAGGATTTTGCATGATTTGTCTCCTTCAAAGAAATATTGAAAAACTGATAAAGGTTGAGATGAGGAATGACGAGAGACGAGAATCCCAAGATGCTAAAAAAAACTAAAAAGGGAAACTAAGCCAAGGTCTAAAACACTAAAAGGAACCATTAAATAATAACCAAAACATAAGGATTATGACAAGATGTGTTCATCAACTAATTGTTTTATGAAAATCCCAATTACCTCAAAAATCAGTATTTTAATTTAATTTGGGTTACACATATATCGTCAAATATACAAGATGATACACTTGTATAACACAAAATACAGTGGTTAAACTTTTAACAGCCTGTGTGAAAAGTGGCAGGAGTTGTGTTTTGAGGTTGGAGTTAAATCTAGATGTGTGTGACCCACAGCTCAGATCTGCTCCTGATAGCCTATTGTGCAAAAAGCATAGAAGCACCACAGCTTCCTGTGTAGCAGTGAGGTGTTGCTGTTGAGCAGCAAACACGTCTAACCGTGCAGAACATGCTAACATGTGCTGCTGTTTCTGATCATGCTGTCAGCTTGAGTTGTTTGTCTTGTCCTCCTCTTCCTCCAGACATTTGCTCTAGAACTCCAAGGAATTTAGCCCCGCTTTGTTCTCCTGCATATGAAGATACAAACACACCCGTTTTTTGTGACCTTTTCACGTGCAGTGCACACCCACGCGCTGCAAATTTGCCAAGAGGAAGAAACCGAGCAGACAGCCACATGAGAAAATTAAGTCAAAGTGTGCAGAGCTCAAATGATCACAATTCCAGCTCGAGTTTTTTTTCTCTGTTTCAGAGTCTTTAGACTGGAAAGTGTGAATGATGTAAAGTACAAAACAGGATAAAACTTTAGTGTGAAGTCATTGGCGCATTATGAGGAAGCCAGTGGTTAAGGACGATAAAGAAGCTTAGCAAAAAACTAAAATGAAAAAAAGGAATGTGGAAATATTTTCTGTTTTATAAGTTTCATGACTCAAAGCTGCCCAGGACCATGCCAGCAGCCTGTTCTCCTGGCAGAAACTGTCAGCTGTTAAACATCAGCAGATGGTGCAGAACAGTTCCAGGAACCCACCCCGAATCCTTTCACGTCAAATTTCTTTACAAACACCTGCGTGTCAAAACTCTGCAATCAGGATGATTGTGTTTCTGAGCTAATTCTGGGGATTGTTAATACTTTTACTGCATGTGTCAGTTTAGGCACAGCCTCATTTCTGACCACAGCTAATTAAAGTTCAGTTTGTGCTGCACACAGGTGCTGATTTGAGTCAAGCTTTAAAGCTGTTTATAGCTGGTTAGATGTGTTACAGACAAGCAGGTGCCAGTTGGGCCTGTGTTTTTACTTTAGCTGATTCCGGCATTGAAGCCTACAGGTGCTGAGTTGTTTTTTTTTTGTTTTTGTATTTATTTCTGTTTACAACAGGTGTGATGTCAGCAGGTGCTCATTTCTGCTGCTTCTAGTCCCGACTGCAATCTGACCGTGGCTGCTTGCTGTAATGCTTTGCAGAAATGTTAAACTCAGTAATTTTGCTTGTAATCATTACAACTTAGAGGGCAGAAAGGTTTTATTATGGGTTGCTGAATCACTGCAAGGAGCAATTACAAACACATGGAGTTGGACTAAAACCAGAAATCCAGGATTCTTGCATCTTTTAAATGTGTTTTTTTTTTAAGCTTCTACTCAACAAGAAGGATGTGAGTGTGTTTTAGCATGGCACACACTAGCAGAGCAGCAGCGTCAGTCCTTTGTGTATCAAATGCTTTTAAGCTGATCACTCAGTATGAGTCCCTAATGTTCTGACTCCACTAAAAGCCCAACAATGATTGTGCCATAAAACAAAAAGTAAAAAAAAAAAAAAAAATGACCTCAAGATAAATTGTGCCTTGGTTTCTGTTTGCAGCTTGACTAATGCAGCAGTTTGTCAGTTTGCTGATGAATTGGTCAACGCGTGTCATTACATTTCTGCTTTTGACTGATATGTGCTTTAGCTCAGGGGCGGAGCCATACGGGTGGCATGGCGGGGGAAGGACACTGGCCATCCAAGCTAAAAATAAAAGAGCATAAATTTTTAACATACAGGGTTAAAATGCAACCAGGTCAATAAATAACAAACAAGATCTGATTTTTTTTTTTTGTTCCTAGTTGTATCTCGATTTTGTTTTGAAATACTCTTCTTAATGCCTAATCTTTAAGCTTTAATTTGAGTTATATTTCGCTAAGTAATACCATGTTATTTTGCATTTCATTTTTAACCACAATGTCATTTTGAAAATGTCTGATTTGAGATGCAGTGTTTTAATTTAATGCCTTGATTTATTGGACGGTTAGAAGTAAATTCCTCATTTTCCGGCTGTGCTCAGCCCATGTGATCGATTCCAACATGAATCTTTCAGACTGGGACAGACAACCTTACATGCCAATACCACAGTGACTCATGACCATTTTAATCTCAAAGAGGAAGTTATTGGATTTTCATGGCAGATGTGATCCCAATGCATAAAAATGGCCAGTTACAGTTTATAACTTACTGGTTTTATTTGAGCCGGGTGGAGTCAGAAGACATCAAGGACAGTACATTGAGACTGGCAGTCTCCCAATGGACAGAGGACGTTTGGAATAATTCAAATCTCAGGACAGTTTGACTGAATTGTACTTGAGCTTCGTCTCTTATAAATGGAAAAAGCCCGACTGGCCCAAGGCCATCTTAAATGAGCTAAATTAGAAATGTATCTTTCCTGATGTGTGCGTGAGTGTGTGTGCGTGTGTGTGTGAGTGTGTGTACCTTTAGAGTTAAAGGGTTGTCTGTAATGAAAGAGGAAATGGAGATTTGGTGGGAGAGGAAGAGGGGTCACAGAGGAGAAAGGATGGAGGCTGAAACAGAGGAGATAGTATATCTTGGCTGTGATTCCTTTTTCAGACTCCTGCACATCTTGTTCTGCCTGAGTTTGCAGAAACTTTAGTTTTACAGTTGAAACCAGATGTTTACGTGCACTATTTAGGTTCAGGTTCAGATTTATTTGGGTTTCAAAAGGGCAATTAATGCCACATATATAAACATATGCATTTTTTCACACTGATGTAAACTCAGAATAAAATTTTCCTGTTAGATCAATGATAATGAGAGAGAATTTTTAAGGCAATTTTTGTTTCTTTCTTCAAAGTCAAAAGTTTTGGTACCATTGCCCCAAAACTGTATGACTTGTGTCAAACGGTTTGGATCTCCTTCCACAAGCTTCTCACAACAGTTGGCAGGAATTTTGGTCAATTCCTCCTGACAGAACTGGTGTAACTGCGACATGTTTGTTGGCCACCTTGCTCACATGTCTTTTCTGCTTTGCCCTTAAAGTTTCAATAGGATTGAGATCAGGGCTTTGTGATGCGATAACCACTCCAAAACATTGACTTTGTTATCCTTGAGCCACTTTGTAACCAGTTTGGCAGCATGCTTCTGGTCATTGTCCATTTGGAAGACCCGTTTGGGCCCAAGCTTCAACTTCCAGGCTGTCTTGAGATGCTGCTTCAGTATTTCCACATAATGTTCTTTCCTCATAATGCCATCTGTTTAAAGTGGACCAAAACAACCCCACAACATAATGCTGCCACCCCTGTGTTTCACAGTCAGGATGGTGTTCTCATGTTGCACGCTTCCCCCTTTTTAAATGTACTGATGGTCATTATGGCCAAAAAGTTCAATTTTAGTTTTGTCAAACCACAGGACATGTCTCCAAACATTAAGATTTTTGTTCCTGTGGTCATTTGCAAACAATAATCTGGCATTTTTATGTTTCTTTTGAAATAATGTCTTCTTCCTGGCAGAGTGGCCTTTCAGCACATGTCGAACTTGTTTCACTGTGGATAATGACTCTTACCAGTTTCATCCAGCATCTTCACCATGTCTTTTGATTTTGTTCTTGGGTTAATATGCACATTTGATTTCAGACCAAAGCCTTTTCATCTCTGGGACACAGAACTTGTCTCCATTGTGAGCGGAATGATGGCTGGACATTCCCATCTTGTCTGTACTTGCATGTAATTGTTGACGAAGTTAGCACCAGACGTGTGCAGGTCCACAATTCTCTTCCTGATATGTTGGCTGATTTCTTTCGACTTTCCCAAGATGTTATACAAGGAAGCTGTATGTTTCAGGTGTGTCTAATTAACTTATCAATAGGGTTGGGCATCGAGAATCGAGAATCGATTGGAACCGGGACTAATGTTTCAATTCTCCCGGAATCATTCATACTTTTAAATTTCGATGCCCAACAACAACAAAGAAAAAAACCTGGTGAGCCGCCGAACACCATTTTGAGTTGGTGTTCAGACTCAAATTGTCAAATTAGGTACAAGACAACTGTGCTTGGTAAGACTTGAAATGAGGAAAACATTTCCAGGCTAATAGATTAATAATTGAAAACATTCTGCTCTTGCTTAGTGTATCATCTCAAAACAAGATGAAAAACCCTGCCTCTAAAAAGAATCGAAATTGGGAATCATCTGGAATCGTGAAATTCAAATGAGGAACCGGAATCGTTCAAATTCAAACGATGCCCAACCCTACTTATCAATAAACTTATCAAAAGCTTCCAAAAACATGACATCAAGTGTCCCAAATTGTTTAAAGGTGTAATAACTTTAGTGTATTTAAAATGTTTGACTTTGAAGAAAGTAATACAATTTAGCTTAAATATTTTCTCTCTCTCATTAATCTGGCATTTAGCAAATATATATATAAAAATGAGGTAATCCTAAGTGACCTAAAACGTGAAAAGTTTATTCTGATTTTACATCAGACAGTGTAAAAAAATGCATATGTGTCTTTTTATATAGTGTATGTAAACTTCTGGTTTCAACTGTATATAAACTGTGAGGAATCAAGATCCACACAGGACTAGTAACAGCGTGTTTTCTAACTTTTGTACACTATTTATATAATACAATGAGAAGAATAATTTCCATTCATTTCTGTTGGCATGACTTTCCGTATCTAACAAGCTGTTAGCACCTAATGACTGTGGCAGCTGTTTTGAAACACAAATTATATTGCACAAAAAAATGGAAAAGCTTTTCTAATCTAGTGATTCAATCTTATAGATTACCAAAGATACTACAAATGACCCATAAACAGTGTGTGTCCACTTTATTATAATCTATAAAACAACAGTTTCTGCCTGGGTTTGTGTGCAAGGTGAGAACAAAAAGGTGAACTTTGGTCACAAACATTAGTTCAGTGGTGATGTTGACCAATAACATCTCAGTTAATACATTTTAATACTATTTTATAACTGAGTAATTTTACAACATCACATTGATAGAGTTTTTATTAAACTGAGTAAGTGGGGTTTTGTGTAGAAGTTATGAGCAGTCAGTATCTAACCTGCAGCACATAGTTATCTATGGTTCAAATGAACATTTTTTTAAAATATTGTGCACCACCATCAGTTTTACGCAACACATTTATTTACTGTACAAATAGTAAACAAACAGTATTAAATTTAAAACAGGGGTGTCCTGTTCCTATAGGGTCAGCATCCTGCATGTTTAGCTGGTTTCCCTGCTTCAACACACCTGATTCAGTGACTGAGTTGCCTCTTCATTTTATGCAGAGCTCTGTTAATCACCTATTTATTCTTATCAGGTGTGTTGGAGCAGAGAAACATCTAAACCATGCAGGATAGAGACCCTCAAGGACCCTAACTGAACAACCCTAATTTAAATATTCACATATATCTGTTCAAATAATCATGTA
Source organism: Anablepsoides cearensis (assembly GCA_032275365.1). Classification (NCBI taxonomy): domain Eukaryota; kingdom Metazoa; phylum Chordata; class Actinopteri; order Cyprinodontiformes; family Rivulidae; genus Anablepsoides; species Anablepsoides cearensis. Next base: position 10,141,221 of record JAUBOC010000037.1, on the reverse strand, counting down.
ATGCAAACATGACAGCAGTGTAAAGGTTTCCAATGTAGCATTTAAATTAATAAATGGGTTATTTATTTTATCCCAAAGGAATATAAATGTATTATAAAACATTTGAAATCTTTTTTTTTATTAAAATTTTTTTCATCAATTTTTTTAATTCCCTTGACCTTGAATCATTATTTATCCAAATTGAGGTCTTTCACAGAGCTATCTACCTCAGGTAAGACACTGACTGCTTATAGCTTCTCCACAGGACCTCATGCACTCCTTTGATACAAAAGAAAAAGGTTAAACCAGAAACCAAGTCTTTTGCTGCATGTGGTCCGAAAAGCTACCTCCTTTTGTCCTATTTTTTTTCATAACAGTCAAGTTTTACCTTTTACTAGGTTGAGTTATAAAATTCGAGTGGCAGTTGTGAGATTTTAAAACATTATGGGACAATAACAAAAAAAAAAGTAAAAAAAAAAACACTTAAAACTGACTTGAAATAAAGGTTAAAATATTATAAAAAAAAGCAGCAGAAGTTGTTTATTTTATTTATTTTTGTTTGATTCTTTGGAAAATCCCTAAAGTTCTATGAAACTTTTCTGTCTGGGATAAAGGAGTTAAACAACTGATAAAACCGCCGCCATCAGCTTTCAAGCTCCAGGCTGCTGAAATGTTTCAGTCTAGACATTACATGGTAGCTTTTTATAATGTTTGGGTCAAACGCATTAGCTATAAAGCATCTCCACCAGAGTACAAATAGCTGCTTGTCCTTGTGTCTCTCTGTATGTGGTCTGTGTTTGAACGTCTTGTTTGTAATCCCACTGTTCTCCCACTTCTGTCTGCTTCGTCACAAGTCGCTGCATTTAATCAATTATCTTGGAGGAATTCCCTGGCATGGGACAAAACAAAGGGTGCCATTGTCGCGCGGGCACAAAGAGTCATGCAGGGATTTATATCGAGCCTCTGTGATAAATTCAGACTGAGCCAGGCCACGCAGAGTGCAAGAGAAGAAGACATTGTCCCGTATGTCCATCTGAACTCTGACCAATGAGCCTAACAGTGATGCTCCAAATTCCTCCCACAGCCTCTAGAAAGTTTTAATGTGTTTCAGTGGGTTCTACTCAGACATTTCTTAAAGCGTTAACCTCATTCTTTGTTTCCTCTTTAGCCGGCCAGATTTTATTAGTTTCCAGTGAAGCCTTAATTAAATAAATCTCTACTAATATTTGTAATATTGTTTATTTTTCACCCCAGCAGACTAAAATGACCAATAACGTCGTTCCCTGTCTTCTCTTCTGTCCTCGCAGTGCTGCTGACTTGTGTGTTGTCCTTCAACGTGGACCAGAAGAACAGCTTGTCCTTCGAGGGTCCACTAGATGACATGTTTGGCTACACAGTCCAGCAGTTTGAGAACAGCGAGGGGAAATGGTAAGGTTCTTCTTTGTTGTTGTTGTTGTTGTTGTTGTTGTTGTTGTTGTTGTTGAGTTTTTGAGAATTTAAAAAAAGGTTCTTTTAAAAGATCATAACCTGTAGTGCAAAAACCCTCTTCATCAAACACATTCCAGCCCTGCGTCTAAAAAGCAAACTGTTACCATAAAAGGCCTCACAGAATGAGCAAAACCATCATTTTAATCAGTCAGGTAAAATCTGAGCAAAGACAACAAAAGGGATGGAGGTGGAGGGAGGAATCTGGAGATGGAAATCCACTTCAGCTGAAAGTCTATATTAGCAGAGAGCAGCAGAAATTAAATGCTTTGAATACATATCGCCCGCTGTCTTTCATGGCTGAGACTTAAACTAAACTCTGCTGAGAAGAACCAAGTTTTAATTTCTAAAAATGTACATTTATGTTTTGTCTAACTTTCTAAAATGGCATGCGTTGAGGAAAACACTCAGCTACTAGACCACCAAATTTGTACTCAATATCTATAAAACTGAGAGTTAGTGCCATTTTATGTTTAAAGGGATCCACAATTACTTGTAACATTAGACATTATTTGATAAATTATAAACTCTAAAACAAAGACTGTAAAAATACTGTGGGCTGTTTAGTTTTTATAAATTTAGTTTAGTCTGTTAGCTGTTGTGCAATATGTAGAGCTATGAGTTAGGGATGGAGTGATTTAAGATTTTAAAATTTAATTATTCATTTTTCAGACTTAAAGGAAATTTGAGGTTGCTATTGGGTTCTCCATTGTTTAACCTGTTTCACTAAATTTCTGAATAACCAAATTTTTATATATTCCATGGGGTATAGATAATTATTCAGATGACGTAGAATTTTTTTTTTTTTTTTTAAAGTCATGCTCAATGATCTAGTTCATAGGTATGTTAGGAGCAGGCACATTTTCAAAATCAGTACTTTGTATAAGTTGTTACTGTTTTAAGAATTGCTTTGGATATTTTAATTAACTCCGCTTTTTTGCAAGTAATTAAGAGCAGACGTTTTCATATGACAAACACTTACCCCAATTATCCATAAGGTAGGCTAAGTGATTGCCCAAAAGTCTTTGTGCATAAAATGTTGCATAAAGACGCCTGAAGGCTGTCTTGATTTTGTCTTGAGTGTCAAAGAATGTGCAGGACAGTCAGGTGAAATCCATTGTCACAGACGTAAACAATTCAGGCCAAGTCACGTGATCGTTTGAAATTATAACGTATAATATCTCATAAATTATAGCAGCACAAATGACCGTTCCAACGGCACAAACCTGCACAAACGAAGCACTCCAAAATCAAACTAGTTTGGTTCGTTTTGGAGCCAGCGGGGGGGATGGTGACCCCTGAATGACCCTTACAAATAATCTTTAATATATAAAAAACCATAGCAGCACAAACGAAAATTCCAAGTGCACAAACCCGCACAAACGAAGCACTAACCACTCAGCCTATTTGATTTTTTCTTTTCTGTGGTTCATTTTTTGGGAGGGGTTTGCTTCACTCAGCTTATCTGTGGCTGAGTTCCTTTTGGGAGAGGTGAAGGAAAAGAGAAGCTTTGTCCGCGGGAGGAGAGATTTTCTGGCTCAGGTGCTGTCAGTTAAATCCAGAGGACGAGGCCAAGCGATGACACTTTATTTCTACTCTTTCATAACCGTTTCAACAAGATTTAACTGTTTAAATGTCCTCTCACTCATACTTAGTTAA
>JAUBOC010000037.1:10099479-10113782 GCA_032275365.1 Anablepsoides cearensis | reverse complement strand
ACACACACACACACACACACACACACACACACACACACACACACACACACACACACACACACACACACACGTACACTCACACTTTAAGCCCACCTGAACAAACCGTCTCGCTCACGTCTGCTTCTCGCTGCTCTGCAGGTAACTTGTAACAAAGGACATTTGGATGAACGCAACCCTTCTGTTAAAGCGCTCAAACCGAAAAAGGAAAGCCTCAGTGTCTTTTTGCTGGTCAGTGATGAACTTTATGTTGCAAAGAATGCTGGAGTTTGTGTCTTTGTGTCTCACCGAATCCTTTTCTCTGCAGCAATGTGAACAAGCAGAATGTGCCTCCTTTGATTGTTTCATCCCTGGAACCAAAATGAGTCAGGTCAACATTACGTTCAGGGTGTGGAAGCCTACGTTTATAGAGGTAAGTGTCAAAGATATTATAGGAGTTTTTTTTTTTTGCCTGATTGGATTTGAGATTAGCTACAAACTAGGGCTTTTTTAATAAAAGAAAAGTAAAAAAAAAAAAAGTTTTATTGGGAGGTAGACTATCTATTCACAGAATTAGGATTTTATTTTGTGTTTATTTTGTGAAATAAGATGTTACTGCACTGTATGTTGGTTCAAAAAACATATATATGCATAAACATTTTAAAAATGTCAGTTTTATTACATCTGGGTAAGTGCGCAGCGCTATGTGTCCCTCTAGTGTTGATAAAATAAAAAAGTGTCCCTTTCCATCATTTAAGTTGCACATCCCTGCTGTAGATCACATACTAACAGCCGCCCCCTGATGGACTGACACAATACTGAACATCTAACCTTTTCTCTGACAGGGTGAGTTTTCCAGTTTGTACATGACGGTAAACGCCACGTTGAGGCTCACCAACGAACAATTGTACGAACTAAGCAGCACTGACAAGCACAGAAGTGTAAGTTAAACTTAGACACATTTTACCGTCCTTATTGATCACATATTCTTTTCATGATGTATCAGTTCCTAAGTGGAGACATACAGTAAGTGAACATGGGGATTATTTGTGGTTGCCAGGTGAAAATCCCGGTTTCAAAAGACACGGTCGAAGGAATTCCCATTTGGATCATCATCCTCAGCATCCTGATAGGACTGCTGATCTTAGCACTTGTCATCTTTCTCCTATGGAAGGTAAAAACTGGTTTCTCAGATTTCTGACTTTAAAACAGTGCAGAGCAAACGAAATCTCAAAAAGATTCTAGTTTTCAGCTTGGCTCAGTGGTCAGCACTGATGCCTCACAGCAAGAAGGTCCCCGGTTTGGACCTGGGCTCTTTCTGTGTGGAGTTTGCATGTTCGCCTTTTGCTCACGTGGGTATTTTCCAGGTGCTCTCCTTTTCATCCCACAGACCAAAAACATGTGTTAGAATGCCTTCAGCCCCAGGCCTCACTTACAAAAAAATCTGGTATCTCAATGGATTTTCCTGGTTAAATGAAGTTTAATAAAAGAGTATATTTTAAAAAACTGATGTTCATCTTTTTTCCATAATGCCACCTTTATTGTTAGCACATTTTAAATAGATGTCAAAAACAGAAAATAAATGGTTAGTTTAACAACTAAGGTTTTAGATTATCAGCTGTAAATTCATTCATCAGTTTGATTCAGATAAATCAGACCAGAAATGTATCACAAACTGTTGTGTGGGCTTATTTTGTTTCATTTAAAACAAAAGACTCAAAAGTTGACAGCGGTATAAAATCTACTTTGACATCAGGTTATTAGAAAAGCTTTCACATTGTCCGACAATCTGGATCTTTTTTCTAAGATTACAGCTTCTGAGATTAGCAACATCACTTTTATTTTCCCAGGTGTCACTATTGCAACACAAGGTTAGACTCTGAGGCAGACGGTATCTTAATGTTTAAACTTGTTTTCATAATATTTGGTGAAGATTTTGAAATTTGGACTTTGGAATACATTGGATGGCAGCCTTCTGCTTATGCAGGGAAAATGAATAATAAAAATGCAGAGTATGAATTTCCCTGGTGGGAATTACCAACACAGCTGGCAAACGTAATTTACTGGATGCATAGGCAGTGGTTAAATAAGCAGCAAATTTAGTGAGAAGAAGAAAAAATAATATTTATTTCCAAATGTGACAAAGTTAGCTAACATCAAAGAAACTCTAGTTGAGAGTGGCATCAATTATCTCTTAAAGCTTTTACTTGTATATTTTTTTATCAATTGTTAAGCTATCCATCTAATACAAGGTGTCAAATTCAGTAACACAAGACAGTCAAAATTGAAAACTTGGTCTCACCCAACAGCCAATATGTGTTCGCCCCTATCCTATTACAAAAACACATTTTTTTTACATATACATTTATAATCATACATTTAGAACACAAACAAACACTTAATGAAGAAGACGAAATACAGACAGACATCTTCAGCTTTAAAATACATATTATGCCTTTCTCTCTATCAATAATCTTTTTGATCTATCATTTCTTAGAGATATATGTTATCACAATCCAACAAATTTGTTTAAAAAAAATTAACCTTCACTAAAAATCCATATATGTGACTTAAAGTTAATTCTTTGTTGATCATTCAACACCAAGATCAAAGATTACTGAAAAACTTAATTTTCTTAGCTGTCACGAGAAGAATGCACTAAATCCAGTGACAAAAAAACAAAAAACTATACAACAATTTTACATTTGATGTATTACCCTTGGGACCGGATAAAATGTGAATGACGGCCAGATTTGGTCCATGGGCCTTGAGTTTGACACATGCTTTAATACAGCAAATATATACTTTTATATATTTGACCAGAACTGGTTGTCTGTGTCTGATTAGATTTGAATTGGGCTTGTTCATTTCAATCGGACTGAAATAAAATCAGTCGGAATAAAATCAAAATCAAATGAAATAAAACAAGTTGAACAAACTGGAGTTAAATGGAACTGAATCAAACTGGATTGAGCAGAATCAATCAATTGAAAATAAAACATGTTCTCCTCCTCTAGTTGGGCTTCTTCAAGCGGAAATCTCGAGAAGACTATTCAAAGGAAGACATGGCGGACTGAGACACGCCAACCAGATGGACGAAACGCCATCCAATCACCTCAGCGCTCTGACACACTGTCTACAAGAAGAAGAAAAAACTTCTCACTGTTTTTATAGTTCTGCAAATTCACAAATGATTAGAAACTGTTTCTCTTGTCTTGTTTTTTTTTTTTGTTGTTCTTTCGATAGCAGCTTATAATTCTGAGGCCAGTATGATGGTCCCATGTAGAGCCAAAGATTTGTTTTTTTTAAAGCTGTTTTTTCTTCTTCTTTTTTTTTTTTTACAAGCCAATCATTGATAAAGTAGCATGTTTGGATTGAGATTGACTCAATCATTAGAGGATAAAATACTCAGGTTTTTCACTTTGAGAATCCAAAGTTGCCTAAACCCACCACAAATTTAATGTAAAACAGCCAAATAACTTTCATTGACACAGTCAGTCTTATAGCTTTGTGTTAGCTTGTTGCCTTTTTATTGGACACACTGTATCTTTGAGCTTTTTGAAGCATTTTGTTGCATATTTTTGACAATACAATGCAGCACTTTTTGTGTGTGTGTGTGTGTGTGATAGATAAATGTAGTTCTGGCCATCCTGCTTACTGAGAGACACAGAACCCTTTACGTTTCCGACCATGCCATTCGTTTGTTTGTACTGTAAATAGAAAGTGATGATAGGTGTAAAGCTTTAAAATGTACAGTGTTGTGTTTGCTTTTAATTTAATGTTTCTGTGCTCATCAAGATGTTTTCGCTCAGGTGCTACAAGTAAACGTGACAGGTCTATTTGACACAAATAAAGAAAAATAAAACTGGGTTCAGTCCCAGTTTCACAGCTAGTCCAAATGTAAATATTATATTTTGATTAAAAATAAAATTGTAGCTGTTCTGTCTTAAAGCATACACAAAGATTAAGATTTATATCAGTTGTTTGGATTTTATTTTGAATGAAATGTGTATTTCAAACCTGTGGCATAATGTGATTGGAATGATGTTAAACAAGATGACTTTTTCTTTTAGTTTAATCTTTTAATTTGCTAAATAAGGCAGAGGCCCCCCAGTTTAAGTATAAATTTCCATCCTTTTCTTATTTTTTCTGGAGACAACATGAATCATAAGCTGTTTGCTTCCTTTAGGCTCAGTGTCACCCCCTAACTGGTACATGCAGCACTTCATTTCTTCAGATAACATTTTTATTTCCACTGGTTGCACAGCTAAACAGTATGTTAGTAAATAATTTCCCTCCGTCTCTTTTCCTCTTATTGATTTGATTTATTAAAAATGTATAAGGCAAGGAGATGAAGCTTCCTTTATTAGATTCTTTTTATGCAGTTCTGAAAGCACATGTAATAAGTTGTATGTACAGAATGTTATGCATTAGTTGTTTTTTCAGAGCGTATGGCCACATCAGATTTCAGCATGAGGGTGGAGTGAAAGGCACAAAGAGACAGCTGTGAGCTCCAGGCCAGCGTTCTACACTGCTGTGAAGTTTCATTGTAATGCACTGGTTTTTCAACCTGTTTTTTGTCCTCATCAGCACAGAAATAAACTGAATCTTATGTACAAAATAAAGACATTTTACAAAAAAAAATAATTGTTGGTCATTTTAAAAAAATAAAATAAACTTTTGTTAATATGAAATAAACTGTTTTAATTGGGAAAGCTTAAAAGTCTTGCAAAAGCCAAGCCAAGAACATTGCTTGTAAGTAGTTGTAAAGTTAATGTGCTCACACCTCATCTTTAGGCATGAATAAAAGAATGAATGAGTGGAAAATACCATCGTAAATCCCAGAGGTGAATTTTCACGACGACAAAAAACAATTTTATTCAAGGACGTTAAGAAAAAAGAATTTACCCATTTTCTACACTTTTTTTTTCTTTTGTCAGGCTCAAAACATTGTCAAACTTTTAAAAGTTAGATCATATTTAATTAGATGTCGGTATTTTTTAACATCATATTATGCTATTTATTGATAACAGGAATTTTATGGTAATAATTTGGTGGATTTTGTTAAAAGTTATAAAAAATTATCTGAAAATTTACCAAATTTGAACTTGAAACATAGTGTGCTCATCCATTTTTATATGTTTGTGTAATTTATTGATGCAAATCTAAGAACATTATTTTATAAGTATAATTCTGAGAATAAAGTTAGAATTCTGAATTTTATTTTTATCAGGATTCTGACTTTTCTCTCAGAATTCTGATATTTTTCTCAAAAATTTTAGTCTGAGATTTCTGACTTAACCCTAACCCCTGACATAAAAGTCAGAATTTTGAAATTATGAGAAAAAAAATCAGATTTTTCTTTTTTTTCAGTGGCCTTAATCTCTTCTGTACCCTCTTGTTCTTATTTTTATGTTCTTATGTATCGGACAGTCTTCAGCTAGGCTTTATTGAATCCTGTAAGTCAAAATTCAGGGCATCTTCTGCAGTCTGGTACCGAGCGGTTTATCAAAGTGCGCCCTCTAGTGTTCGTCAACCGCTGTTTTTGGCCAGAAGTGACACCGTGGGACGGGAAGCAGATCGAACTGTAAGCTGCTGAGGATCCATCTTGCTTCAAAAAGAGACGAGGCTGAAGGATTCTCCAGTTTAGAGTCACAAAAAACCGCATAATTCCTCGCTGAGCTCGCTGGAGAGCCCGAAGAGGGACTGTGTCGCTGTTTGTAGGATGTCCCGACATGAGGGTGAGTTGAGTATATGAAGCCAAAGCGACTGGAATGCTGACTACTTCACCTGATCGGCTAGCTCCGCGGCTAGCTCTGCTAAGTGCTTGTTTGAGTGGTTGTTGCGCTTTTCGCGGCGGTGTTTCGGGCTCTTCCCTTGATGTTTATATTCGCTGTCAGCAGCTTTGACGTTCTTGCGTGTGTCATGCTTTGTAATTTAAACGTAGTGATTGCAGACTTGCTCAGTCTGTTCACAATGATACGGCAGCAGAGCGGAGCTTAGCAGTTAGCCGTTGCTACGTTAACTTATGTTAGCCTGGGTAGTTAGCAGGCTAACTAATGCTAATAAGAAGCCGTTTAAGTAGCTATAAGTTAACGACGGATATTAGCACCTATTAAATAATTAGCTGTAAATATTGATACACCTTAAAAGAGTTAAAGCTTTTCCTTATTTGTGGGCTAATATTTTTATTTCAGACCAGTGAACTTAGTACCAAAATGTCTCGTGTTGTTACAGACTTTGTTAAAACAGAAGTGAGGCCTCTCATGACCATAAATCAGTCACTAAGTTTGTGTGGAGCCAGGTAACTAAATAGTTTAGGGTTACGTCATAGTTTGTTTGATTAAAGCATATATTTTTTGTTTGTTTTGTTTATTACATTTGAATCACTAGGTGTACTGACCACAGTAGCCCTAAAGGACAGAGGTCAAATCCTAACAAAAACACTTGGCAGCCTGTTTACCTCTCCTGGGAAGCCAGTTGTTGACAATATACTTTCATTGTCGATCTTGTATGCTGACCTAAAGATGTGTACAGTGGTGTCTGACAAAAATGTTGAATGTTAAACTTGAACTTATTTTTGAACAACATAATTTTTTGTCCAAAAATATAATTGACAAAGAAAGGATTTGACTACAAATTGAAGAAATAGTTAGGATGTTTTTATTTTTTTTATAACACAAGTTACCATTTGCATGAAGTGCCATTATGTGTGTACATTTTTTATTTTTGCCAAATAAAGCTTCTTTTTTTTTTTTACTTAGCGAAGAAATGTCAGTCATGCCTAAGGGGAAAAAAACAGTACGGTGGCTGAGCTTTTAGTTGGCTCCAGTTAAAAAAAAGTTTTTCTCTCTCTCACGATGAATCTGTTTTCTGTAACTAGCAATAGCAGACTCCTGTGAATGTGTGTACTGTTTTATAAATGAGTAACAAGGGTGGTAATGAAAACAGCTCTCAGATGTTTGAGTCACGTCTGGGAGTTGCTTGTGAAATCAACTGCAATGCCAGGGACCTTCATCGCTGGCATTTGGCAGTTGGTTCAACTCCAAAAACACGCTTGTGTAAGTGGGGCTGGTACTCAGATGAAGAATGCCTTCTTCCAGTCTGTCTCACGAGCACAGTTGTAAGGAATTTGTAATTTAATTGACAAGTTTGATGCAGCTTCCTTTTTTTTTTTTTTTTGCAGGTGTGAGCTGTGATGCATGTTTAAAAGGCAACTTTAGAGGACGACGGTTTAAGTGTTTGATTTGCTACGACTACGACCTGTGTGCATCGTGCTACGAGAGCGGAGCCACGACGACACGACACACAACAGAACACCCCATGCAGTGTATATTAACCAGAGTAGATTATGGTAAGCTGCCAGGTGGATTCATTGTTGGTGTTCAGATGCAGATTTCTCATCCAGATCGTGTCAAAAATCACTCTGAACCTAACTCATTGCTCATCATCGCAAATCATTTACTGATTACTAATAACAGCTACTGTTTCAATATTATCCTGCAGACTTGTATTATGGAGGGGACACTTTTTCAGTAGAACAGCCCCAGTCGTTCACATGTCCTTACTGTGGCAAAATGGGCTTCACAGAGACGTCCCTACAGGAGCATGTCACCTCTGAGCATTCAGAGACTTCCACCGAAGTAGTGAGTACACTACTCCTTTTTGAATTTAGCAGCTGAAGAGCTGCAGCTATCCTCTGCCTACCACTGATGGGTTCTATTTTCAGATCATCAGATAGAACGAAACTGTTTTTTTATTTTTAACTTTCACTTTTCTATTTTTGCTACTTCAGTCATCTGAAATTACTTCCCATACTTTATTCTATTGTGGGGGGGATGTCTTCAGACACTCGGTCATAAAGTACATTTTGTTCGAAGGAAAACATCTTGTAATTTTTTTAAAGTGCTCATGAGTGATATTTCTGTAGGTTTTCTGAATGAATCTGAAAATATATTTATTTACATATTTCATCTTCAGAGTATTGTATTTGTTTGAAAGATCTGCTTCAAATTGTAAATTCAACACGTCGCTACGAGCGGCCTGTTGCAGTAGCTCTTAATTTGTTTCCATTTGGTTTGTAATATCTACAATACATGTCACAGTCTGTTTTATTGTAGTGTTTTCATACAAGTTAAGTGACCTTCAAAGATTAATTAGTTGTGTTTATAAAGCATTAAGTCCTTAAAATAATAAGATCAAATTAAAGGAGTATGAGTCCCAAAATGAACTGCAGTATATACTGTGGATGAGCTGGATACAGAAGTCATGGACTTAACAAACTAAAAAAAAAAAAGAGAGGGAGAGGTTAATGTGCAGACAATTCTTAAACTACCAAAACTTTAATTATGTGTAGTCAGAGTTTGAAAATTGCTTACTTTTTAATGAGGGCTAAAAGCTGCATGAATTACTTAAGTTTTGCATTTTTTTCCTCTACATTATGAGTTTAAATCCTTTCCCTCCTAGAACTAATGAGCAGGTACATAAGCTGTCTAAATGTTTCACTTGTTTTGGTACGTCCCGCTCAGGAAGACCACTGATGTGTCTGAAACTTGCTCTCATTTCAGATCTGCCCAATCTGCGCTGCTTTGCCAGGAGGCGATCCCAACCACGTCACAGATGATTTTACAGCTCACCTCACTCTTGAACACAGAGCGCCAAGAGATTTAATATCCTTTTTGCCGCCACATATCGCTGTCGGAAACTAAATATTCATCGTGTACTTTAGAAAGTATAAAGGTTATTTATAAACTGACTGAATTTCAACCTTAACAGTTTTGTGTTTACGATGAGTCCAGTAGTGTTCGACACGTACGCAGGATGTTCCACCCTGGACGGGGACTGGGCGGCCCCAGAGCACGGCGGACAAATATGCACTTTACTAGCGGCTCCACAGGGGGGCTTTCATCCTCCTCATCACAGAGCTCCACTTATACTCCCAGTAACAGAGAGACAATGGACCCGATCGCAGGTGAGAGTCAGGGATATACAAGTATTAATGCTCAATACAGAAATGATTATAACCAAGACTGTAATATCATCAAAATAAACAGATTTTTGTCCATCTGGCAACATAGAACTTAAAAAGGAAAACAAAAACCTTGTTCAGCAGTTTTCTTAAGATGTCCATCACTCCTTTCCGAAAAAAAGACGGGCTAAAACAAATGATTGTCAACAGAAATGCTGTATTTTGACCAAGTACTTTCATAAACGTTTCATTGAAGTTTAGCACATGTTATGCCTTGTAAGAACAGCCTAATGGGTTTCTTCTTTTTGTTTTTGTTCAGCAGCTTTTTGGCCTATAGCACTTAGTACATCACCTTGTTAAGGCCGAAATATCTTAAAAATATATATGAAAAAATGCCAGAATTTTAGAAAAACCTTGAAATAAAAGCCTGGAGAACCAGATCCACTTCTGTATCTGTAATACTTGTTGGTCTAAATGTACACCAAAGGGACAGCTAAGTTGGTTGTGAAAAGAGATAATAGAAAAATAGTGGTTAAAACATACATTATTGCATTTTTAAAAATACATTACTCTTATAAAATATGTATTCTTACCATTTAAACCCTAGTGTATATAAATAAGCTGTAGTATTTTTTATTAGGGGTGAAACAAAACATATGTTCATTGATTTTATTGTGTGTCTTACAAAAAGCGTTTTAATATGAAGACTAATCTTGTTCAGTAGTTTTACTAAAAGGCCTTTTTGTGGTTTCAGTTACAACATAATTAAATGTACTTTAACATTTAAACCCTTATTGTCACAATGGAAAGTAGTAATCAGTAATTGGTGGGTTATTTGTACTGTATGTTCATAATGTAATGTTTTCCTCCATAATTAAAGAGCAATAGTACTTTTTTCAAAATAAATATGTAACTATGTTTTTTTCCCCTGATGCACAGTTAATTAAACATTGAGCCTGTTTTCATGTCTCCTACAGAGTTGTTGTCTCAGCTGTCAGGTGTGCGGCGCGCTGCAGGGGGGCAGATAAACTCGTCTGGGCCTTCTGCCTCCCAGCTCCAGCAGCTCCAGATGCAGCTGCAGTTGGAGCGGCAGCAGGCTCAGGCGGCGCGGCAGCAAGTAGAGACGGGTCGCCACGCAACGCGACGCGGCAACAATCCAAGCAACACTGGCACCACGATCCCTCCTCCTAGCACAGCAACGGCCAACACCAACACTGTGGGCGAAAGCAATCCCTCCTCCTCGTCCCACAGCTCCCAGTTCCTATTAGCACGGTGAGTGAGGCCAGTCAGTCAATACGTGCAGCAAAGTGGAGCGACTTCTCAAGCTCAACTAGGCCATTTAATTAGACTATTCTTGTCTCAGAATACAAACAAGGGAGAAAAGTGAGTTATTGACCATAATATGTCAGGCTCCTAGGTTTGAACATGTTTAAGGTAGTATCTCAGTGGGCTGGGACTAAGGCTGGGTAGTATTCATAGTTTACTGTATTGGCGGGGTGTGTGGGGTGTATTCTCTGTGGTGTGTTGAGTAATTAACAATTAACTGAGAAATGACTGTATATAAGTATTTGCATGCATATAGCTTAACATTCTTGAAGAAGCAGCAAATTTGTTAATGGAGAAATGTGACTTTTTGAAGTATTATGTCGACAGCAGTAGCTTCTGTTCCTGTTGTGTTACTCGCCAGGGCACGTTGCATAGATAAGACAACTTGAATCGTTTGCAAAGGCAATAACCTCTTTTTCACACAAGTTCAACTACACAGCAACTGTAGCAACTTATAAAGTAACAACAAGCTTCCATTAACTAGGGCTGGGCGATATTGCTGAAAAATGCATCACGATATAAGCGCTTTGTGTCAGTTTATTAATAGTTATTGATTTGTTTTTTTGGTTTTACCTATTTAAAATTAGGGACAGGAGAGAAAAGGCTACTGGTTATGTGACTTTTTCTCCAGCTGTGGGACTCATTTTCTCATTTCTTTCACTCCACATATGAGGCACAGTGATGAAACTGCTGTGGGACCTTACTCAACATGTTATTAGCTTACCAAAGAGTGAGTTTGATGCCACCAACCGTGCTTAACTGGGCTTTAGTCGCTTCAGTACCTGTTGATGTTTGTTGTTGCGGGTCCGTAACTTGTATTTTCCCCTCCTCCTTAAGTTTCATAAACTTTGTGCGCACCTAGGTGGTGACTGTAGTTATTTTATGAAGCCAGAGGAAGACGCATAAAGAATAAATTGTGCCAGCTTGGATAAAGAGGTAGCAACAACGTCAGTGGCTGTTGTGTGTTGTCACAATCTCTGTCCCTCTCTAAACAGCGGAGTGGGTGAATGCAAAAAATCCATATTTCAATACTGGGGAATACCAAACTACCCTCATACCGCCCAAACATTGTAAGGACACGTTAGCTCAGGGTCGTTTTGTGGGAGGTCTGAGTGAATGGTAAACTTCACAATTAAATCTTCATGTCTGAGAACTGGATCGTTTTCCTGTGGATAGTTCATGCTTCAAAATGACAGTGCTTTTAACAAGAACAATGAAAACATTCTGATTAATCAGAGTTGTTTTTCAGGTTGAATGAACCTAAGATGTCCGAAGCAGAGCGTCAGCTTTTCGAAGGGGAGCGCGCCGACCGCAGCTTGTTCGTCCAGGAGCTGCTTTTGTCTACGCTAATGCATGAAGAGAGCTCCTCCTCAGACGAAGACGAGCGCCGAGACTTCGCCGACTTCGGAGCCATGGGCTGCGTGGATATCATGCCTTTAGACGTGGCGCTAGAGAACCTCCAGCTTAGAGAGAGCAGCTCTTCGGGGAGGGAGCCTCCGCCGCCTCCTCTTTGATGTCCGAGCATCGAGCAGACTGTGTCCTCTGTGCTGCAACTGTCAGTGATGGACAGCCGCAATCCCGCCCTCCTTTTCACCCTCCTCTATTTTCTGAGTTTGTTCTGGTGATTGTAATTTCAGGCCCGTCACCATATTTGTTACATTGTAAACAAAACCTAAAGAGAGAGCAAGCGGGATAAAATGTCGGCGTGAGCGAGCAAGCGAGAGAAGAAAATTCTATAAATATATATAAAATATATATGAAGCTGATAATCTATCCACTTAACTCTTCATCAGGTTAGTGTTACAGGCAGACATCTGCTTCCTGTGACGTATGAATGGCTCTCCATATAAATACTCCACCTTCAAAAGTCAAGAGGACACAAGCTCCTCTGCTGAAGCTGCTGTGTGTGTTAATGATTACTAATTAAATAAAAAGTGCTTGGATGGGTTACCATAAACTACCTGCATGCAGTTATTTGCAGCGTGCATGACTTAACAACCCTCTCATTCAAAACTTATTTTGAAGATTTCCCCAAAGCTTTCAATAGTTTTTAAACAGTTACTTCAAACATAGCAAGTATTGAAACCGAAGTAGCTCGTAATCTGATGTGAGGATCGCTCTAACAAAAAAACGTGTTACATTTTCTTTGAGTATTTAAGAAGGAAGAGAACTAACTTCATTCTTTGGTGGCTTAAAAATAGCTCCAGTTTGTGGGTCAGCTCTAGTTTGTCCTCGGTGTTCCAGCCACATAGCATTCGATAAAACCAGAGAAATGTAAGGAAAACAAAGAGTTTGCCTCCTAATGGTCAATAGTTTTAGGAAAATGAAGCACAGTAAACTTTATAATCTGCTCAATCCAGAGCTCCTTCACTCTCTGCTCATGTCAGACCACAAGCTTTCAATGGACTCGAGGAGTTTGCAACTTTCCTTTTTTGTTTAAACAAAGACTTTTTTTTCTGCTAAAGCTTGCACTTTCTATTTATTCATCCTTGCTTTCTATATTTTTGAGCCTTAATATGGGTCATATGCCACCTTCATGCCTGTACTTTTACCCTCTATGTAAAAAAGAAAAAAGAGAAACAAAAAAGAGAGCTGTACGGATTTGTGCGTTAACTTTCATAAGACGTGGGCAGACTTTTTTTTAAATGTAAATTTAGAATACAATAAATATGGCACACAGCTTTTGATGAAAGCAAGAAACCACCAGACGTTTGCACTTTGTGTGATTGTTTTTTTTAGTAATCAGTCCAACATTATTTAAGGTAAAAGCGTCCTTCACATTGAAGTGATAAAGTGAAAACAAGTGTCTCATCTTTTGTACGATTCAAGGCAGAACATTTGTTTTTCCAGAAGGTACGTGAAGAATTTAATATTTCAAGTTTGTTTGCTTCCATTGATGCAACATCAAATTATTTCATCGTGACCTCTTGGGTAGGCTTCAAATAATTATTTTTATCAGAACTTATCCAATACATTAAAAAGGTGAGGCTTTGAAGAGTTTGAAGTCAGATTAATTGCATTTTTTTGCACATAGCTAGTGTTTTGTACATGTTTGTGTAAATTTGACTTTTCAAATGTGAATTAAAGTTTAGTAACTTTCAACAAATGAAAATGTGAGGTTAAATGCCCTAAATGTAGCTCTTCTATTGCTCATGTTTTGTTTAACTGAGTGAGTTTTATAGGAACAGTTTCTGCAGCAGACAGGCTGAATATGTGGCTGAGGTAAGCGTAACTTTTGATTCACAACTTATTTGCAGCCTTGAAAAGTTTGAAATGTCTCTTTTAGTAGTTATGCATAAAAAAAAGAAAAATAATCTATATGATTTCAAACTAGAACAGTTTGAAGTGGGGAGCCTGGTGTAAGCTGTGTGCCGTAGCAGCTTTATTTGTGCGGCTGTGGCCCAACTGTCCGTGTCACTCCTCTGCAGTTATTGTTGGAAACAAATGATGCCTGTGTGAGGCTGCAGTCCACATGCAGGGCAGCTGGCCTTTTTTAATCTACCTGACTGTTTTCTGAGCTGGTGTATAAACCAGTATAGCTGCCACAACAGAATGCAAACACTTGCAGGTTCAGGATTTAGGCCCACTTCAGTTTCTGTGGCCCAAAAAGGTCTCGTTTAATCACTGTAGAGAGTTCAGGTGTTGGTGCTCAAAACAATGGATAATGAGCAGAAACTGTCCGACATTTCTGTGACTCGCAAACTTCCATCTTTTTCTGACCGTGCCCAAACTGGTGAGAAGAGGAGCTGCTTCAGACCAAAGGAAAAGTAAGAATTTCTCATTTGATACTTTGAGTTACTCCATCCTCTGTCTCTTTTCAATGCAAAAAACTAAAAGTTAATTTTAGACTTATTCAAAATGGAAAATGGTTCATGTTTTTATTTTGATCTTGTAGAAGCAGAAATTCATTGTTTTGTTGCAAGATGATTATAAATATATACACACACAGTGGGGATAACAAGTATTTGATACACTGTTGATTTTTCAGGTTTTCCCACTTGCAAAGCATGTAGAAGACTGTAATTTTTATCAT
>JAUBOC010000037.1:10055377-10075846 GCA_032275365.1 Anablepsoides cearensis | reverse complement strand
GTTTTTATTGGTCTTCAGTAATATTCTAATTTTCTGATATGCTGAATTTGAGATTTTCATTTGTTGTCATTTGTAATAATCAAAATTAAACGAAATAAACATTTGAAATATATGAGTTTGTATGTAATGTATGAATATAATATACAAGTTTCACCTTTAAAATGGAATTACTGAAATAAATCTACTTTTTCATGATATTCTAATTTTATGACCAGCACCTGTAAATGTTTGTTGCAAACTTAGTGTTTAATCAGATATGGTTGTCTTTCTTTGTGCAGAATATTCTTGACAGTCTGTATTATGAAACTCCATCTCTTTGTTCCCTCTGAACTCTACAATTACCACTTTAAAACAGATCCAACGAGGGAAATCAATTTGCTTTCCAAGGCAAATTCATAACAATGGAGATTAAAGTGGATCAGCAAGACGAAGACATTGCATTCAGCAATTCTGACACTAATGGTGAGTTTCTCAACATCTTCGCTTTGTCCTTTTCTTAACAAATATGCTGTAAAATGCACGATTAAGCTTACACATTAGGGGGAAAATAAACTCAGCCTGTCTAGCTTTACAGCCAGCTTAAATGTTTTAGAGATAAGCTGGGTAACTAGTTTGCTCATGAGGAAAAAATACAATAAAAAATCTGTATTTCTGGCTAGTAACACTTAGCATGTGGACGTGTCAGATGGTCGAGGGATTTTCTTGTCCAGAATACTGCTGTTCTGTGGACCCTGAGCAGATCTGACCATGTTTTTATTCAGGAAGTGTTCATGTCGGTGCTGGAACTTACCCAGGATACAATTGGCTGCTGAACCAAACCCATTCTTTTTCACATTTTCTTTTGTTTTTGCCTCTTGTGTCATCATGTAAAGCAGCTATACAATTGATCAGATTTGCGTTGCTCTGTTACAAATGCATAACACAACGATTAGAAATGCCCTCTGCATCAGATTTGACCTAAATTTAAAAAAAAAAAAAAATTCTTGCTTTCCCTCAGGTAAACGTCCTGCTGAGGACATGGATGAGGAGCAGGTCTTCAAACGTTCACGCAACACAGATGAGATGGTGGAACTTCGAGTGCTGCTTCAGAGCAAAGTAGTGTCAAACAATTGACCTGGCTATATTTGTCAGGTCACATGGCTGTTTTTCCTTTCTTTTTTCTTATCATTTTTAATTTTGATTATCAAAGCTGTTTTTTGTGTTTGTTGTTCAGAATGCTGGAGCTGTTATCGGAAAGGGAGGAAAGAACATAAAAGCTCTGCGCACAGACGTAAGTAAGCAGATAAAACGTCCTGAAGTGATCATGAGGAAAAGGTTTAGTTTACTTTTACCCCCTTTTTGTCTAGATCCTTCATTCCTAATTTCTTGACTGTACTTAACTTATTTCCAGAGGTATTTGAAATAATCTTTATACAGAAATTTGCACACAAGCCACACATAGTGAAACAACTGTTTGTTTGTTTATTTATTTATTTGCTTATTCAAACTGGAGTCGGAAAACTTTTTTTTTCTTGATAACTGTGGAGATGAAAAGAAGTGGCAGATGTGGACAGTTGCTTGCTCTTTGGTCTATCTTGCTAATTTAACAGTCAACTTCTGCTCACAGAGTGCAGGAGATCATTTCAGCAACATGAGGCAGCTCATTGGTATGGCGAGCCGCTTTTACACTTAATCAGCTTCACAACAATTATGTTCCTGGTATCTTAAATTGGTTTTACGACTAGACATATTAATTATTAAATTGAGAGATACACAAGATTTAAATAATGCTAATTTAATTGCAGACTTTTTCATATTCTTTCATTTTTATAAAAAAAAACCTGCCCACTCTTAATTTTACTAGTTTCTGCTGCATGGTTCTGTGTTCATCATTTTGGTTTAGGCAAGGCCAAAGATCCAGAAGGCCAAACTACAGGAGTTGGCCATATGAGGGGCATGTGTAGTCCAAAAGACATTTAATCATAAAATGTTTAGTTTTTGATGTTTAGCCCTTAAACACACATAATTAGAATTTCTTTTGTTTCATTTATCTTGAGATGTTTCAGTTAAAATTTTAGGACATAGAATCACTCTTAGTACTACTTAGTACGATAAATGTCTTGTACACTTCTAGTTCAAATAAAGAACTTTTATCTTTACTAGATTAACTACTTATTTGCGAGTTAAACGAACCTGTAAAACACAGATGTTAAATGCGACACAGCTGGTGCAGCAAGTGCAAAAGGTTTGTTAGCCCCTGTTTTTTTTTTCTTGATCTGTTTTCAGTAATGTAAAATAATATTTTACTCCAGTTTGCTTAAAGTTTTTTTTTTCCAAGTCACCTTTCCTGTACCTGTTCACTCACCAGAGATTCTCTCTTGACTTTTGGGACAACATGTAGCTTGTATTCAATTAAAACTGTATTCCTTCTCCCCCTTCTTCCCCTCTCCTACTTTACTTTTTTTTTTTTTTTTTTTTTTTTACTTTTTATTTTTTTATGTTTTTTTGTTTTTACTTTTGGCCACCTTCCTTCGTTGCCCATGTTCTGGATCGACATGCCCCTCCTGCGTTGCCCACCTTGACGCTGGCCCAACTCTCTGCTCGCCCCTGAACGCCCGCCCGCCCACCTGACACTCCCGGTCGGCCCTGCCCATAAACCGTGCCCCACTCCTTATTCGGGCACCTAACTTGACATGATGTGATTGAATGCCCCTGCCCAATGCCAACCTCCTCCACCTCCACCTCCACCACCACCACCACCTCGGCCCATGCAGTACAATGCCAGTGTATCAGTCCCAGACAGCAGTGGCCCAGAGCGGTATGTCCCACCAGTTATTGCCTCACTGCCTGACTAGAACAGTGAAACACATGTCTTTGATAACCTGCATTCTGTTTCATTTGAATATTTTCATACATGACAGTTTACCCTCCCCACCCCCCTCTTCCAAACACCCCCTCCTCCACTTGTAAGAGACGTATATTGTTCCTTGATTTTTTTTGTTTCTGTCCATTTGTAGCACCTCTCTTAAGTTTGACTTTGTCATTACAGATAATGAGTCGTACAGAAAATCACTAGCAGCCCACTCCCAAGTAGTTTGTATTTTACACACAGCAGTTGGATGGTGATTCTTCTTGCTGTTGTGTCTTCTAAGTTTATTCTAAATTTTGTGGAAAGCAGACTGTTTTCTCGCTCTGTCTTCTGTGACCCACCTGGCTCTCTCCCACCCTGCCCCTTACTCCCACCTGTCTCCTCCTATTTTGCCTCCCCCACCCCCTCCACTGTTTTCACCATCATTAGTTCATGATCTCTTAGAGAGCGTTGGCTGTCATGTGGAGGCTCTATCCCCTTCGCTTTGTCACTTCATTAACGTCGTCTCTTGGTTTCATTGTGCTGCACCCCCCCCCTGTTGAATTTCTCTCAGGCCGCATCAGATTAGACCTGCCTACCAAAATGTTTTCATAGCCCCCCACCCCCCCTACCCCGAACCTACTCCTCTTCTGTACCTCCAAGCACTTGGTAACCTCTCACATTTCCTTCCCCTCCTCAACCCCTCTGCTGTTACTGTTCTCTAATGCCCACCTTCGTCTCCTCTCACCTCGGTGCCCTAGCCCTCTTCTCCCAACCTCCCCCCTTCTTCCTCAGCCCCCCCCCCTCCCCCTCCCCCTGGTCACAACGAGAAGGTGAGCTGGTGGTGCAGTTTTCATGGCAAGCTGTTTTTTTAGACTTACTTTTCTTTTCCCCCCAACCTGCTGGTGGTGGGATGAGATCGGTCTCGCTCTTACAGCCGTCCCTTAAATCTGTGTGGCCAGTCTCTCATTTGATTTGAGCCGTTTGCAATCTGCCCATCCTCCTAAGGATTCAGTGCATGCCTGCTGCTTATTCAAAGTCAGAGTAGTGTTAAGGTAAAGTAATGATTTTTCCAAAGATGCAGCAGCCTTTAATTTCTCATTTTTTTAGTTTGAAACCTTTCATGAGTCTTTAACTGCGTTTCTGGCCTGTTTCTCTTACAATTTTGATCAGGCTTTGCTTGCTTTTTTACTGTCTGTTCTGTAATCCTCTGCTTCCTTTTGGCCAAAATGGTTCTTGTAGGATCCTTAGTGTGAATGCCAGTATCGACACCATTGGAGATATTCTGCTGAAAATCATACCAACACTGGAGGAGGTAAGTTGTTGTGGTAATTGTGGGCATACACTGTTAGCAGTTTAAGACAATTTATGTTTTCCATTGAAATTTTATTGATGATTACAAACATTCTTATGTTGCCATGATTGATTAATTGTTGACTAATTTGAATTTTTATTGGCGTTGACATTCAGTTTTATTGTTTTTTTTTTTTTTTAGTTTTGAATTTAAGAGTTACGCTACACTGACTTTAAATTCTCGTTTCATTTACACTCCAGATGTTTTTGTTGAAGTTTTTAGAGTGCCACATTTAAAAGCTATTGGCTGCTTGCAATTTTAATTAAAATTTACAGGTTAATTTAAGTTAAAGGAGACTGTGGTTCTTAAAATCAATCAACATTTAGTCCATCTATCATGTAACCACCACATGTTACAGATAGTCTAGAACACGTGTCAAATACAAGGCCCGCGGGCCGCATCCGGGTGACTCCCGTGTGGCCCAAAAAAAAAAATTCTTTTTTTTTTTTGTTTTACCCAACATGAAAATTGTCTCTTATATCAATAGTAAACTTTAAATTTATAATTAAATGCAACAAAATAAACTTTAGATGAAAGATAATACCAATTGTCCTACCCCTGGACTGTTGAGGTAACTTTAAGTAACTGAGCAGTTTAGTTGTATAGCACAGTATTGCTGTCTGAAAATAAGCTGCTTTAAAGTCAGCATCAACCATAAAGTAAATCTGCCATAATGCATATTAGCTACTCACTAGAAACTCATCAGTGAGTGAAACTTTATTAGTTTACTTTTAATAATATTTTTATTATTAAATATTACAGATTTAGTCTGTCGTACACTTAGTTCTTATCAGTGTTTAAAAGAGGATGTGTTAAAATACTGTTTAGTCAAAGTTAAACATGAAACGTCAAAGTTCATTACAACTGGCCCTTCGAGGGCTCATGTGGCCCTCGATGAAAATAAATTTGACACCCCTGGTCTAGAATTATATCTTTACAAATTAAATCAAGTATTTACATTTTAAGTGTGAGTATTTTAAAACTGCTTCTTTGGGTCTTCTTTCTTTAACAATATATTTAATTACCAAAACTATTTAGCTAATCAATAATAGATAATAACTACTAACAATGCCAAATCTTACATTTCTCTAGTACCAACATTACAGTGGAACCGATTTTGACTGTGAGCTTCGCCTGCTGATACATCAGAGCTTGGCTGGAGGCATCATCGGAGTGAAAGGTGCCAAAATAAAGGAACTGAGAGAGGTAGGGCAGAGCTCAAATCAGCAAATTTAATCCTCCACACTAAAAGCTGATCTGTTAAAAAAATGAAAATGTTGGTTTTGTTCCCCCTTTTAACTAATTTTCTAAGCAATTAAATAAACATTTCTTAGAGCAACTGCCTTCAACAAGTTTTAACAGCAGTGACATAATGGTTTTCTTTAGAAAGAGAAGGTGTTGGTTCTCCGTGCACAGACATAGTGCTCAGAAAATGACATTGTTTAAGTTTTTTTTTATTTTTCTTTCTGTACACTAGAACACCCAGACTACCATCAAGTTGTTTCAGGAATGCTGTCCACACTCCACCGACAGAGTTGTCTTAGTGGGAGGAAAGCCAAAACGTGTCATTGAATGTATAAAAGTTATCCTGGAGCTTGTTTCAGAGGTAAATTTTAACTCCTGAAAGTTTTAAAATTGTATACGTTGCATATACACTCATCAGAAGCTTTATTAGGTGTGCCTGTCTAATTGCTTGTAATACAAATAGCTAATCAGCACATGATTGCGTATGACATATAGATGTGAAAATTGCGTTAATAAATGGGGATGAAAGGGGATTTAAGTGACTGTAAATGTGATGTGATTGTTGGTGCTAGGTGGGCTGCTCTGAGTATTACTGCAATTTTTATACGCAACCATTTCTAGCATTTACACAGAATGATCCAGAAAAGAAAAAAATATCCAGTGATTTGCAGTTCTGTGGAAAAAAAGGCCTTGTTGATGGCAGAGGTCAGGGGAGAACGGGCAGACTGGTTGTAGATTATTGAACAACCAGTTTTTAAAACCAAGGGATGCAGAATATCCTCATTTGAACCATGTCCAGTGTTGAAGCAGATGGGCTACATTAGCAGAAGACCACACTTGGTGCCACTTCTGTCAGCTCAGGACAGAAAACCAACAGAAAGAGATTGAAAAACTGTTCTCCTATCTGATAGTGGCCTTTTTAAAATTGCGTTTGTTGTATTATTTTCATTTGCAGGCACCAATTAAAGGTCGCACCCAGCCTTATGACCCAAACTTCTACGACGAGACGTACGACTACGGCGGCTTCACCATGTTGTTTGAGGACAGGGGCAGGAGGCCCATGGGTGGGTTCCCTATCCGCGTGCGTGGTGGTTTTGAGCGCATGCCCCCTGTTCGTAGCAGACCCATGCCTCCTTCCAGAAGGGACTATGACGACATGAGCCCCCGCCGGGGTCCTCCGCCGCCGCTCAGCAGAAGTGGACGAGTGGGGAGCCGGGCACGAAACCTGCCTCTTCCTCCACCGCCGCTTCCAAGAGGAGGGTGAGGAGGGGGGGCCTAAGACGCTTAATTATTTTGATAATTTATACTTTTTTAAACTTCACAATTTATTTTTATATTTTGTCATTGTTTGCAGTGGAGACAGGTTTTCACACAGCAGCTATCACAGCAGCATGGATGACAGACCCAGGTGCAAATTTTCCTCTTGCATTTCTTTTTTAAAGCTGAGCGACATTTGCATACAGACAAAAATATCTGTATAATCAAGAAACATCATCTCTGTGAAGCAGAAAGTAATAATGCTGTTTATTTTGCAGTGACAGAAGAGTTCGAGGAGGAGACCGATATGACAGCATGGTGAGTGTCATCATGCTTTAATGCACAGGTCTTATTCCATAAGGCTGTAGTGTTTGTCTGTGAACTGTGTTTCACACCATAAGCTTGCATTTTCTTCTTCGAGTGTAAAACAGCGCAGTAGCTCTGACTTTGCTGCTGTTTTCACTGCGTACGCACACTCACGTAGACCTGTTGTTGCCTGGCAACAGTTGTCTCTGTCGTTTGCACAGAGCAGTTGAGTATGTAGTCCAGAGATCCACCAGGTTAGCAACTGAACTTGAGCTCCAAACCAAAGCCGTTCCTAAAGTGGTTCTCTGCAGGTTTTAGCTGCAAGTAACTTTTTTTATGTAAGAAGGTAGAAAAATACTAAAAAAAAAAACAAACATTTAGTGGATAATTCCAGATATTTAATATGGTGAAAACCACCAACATCACACCAGTGTCACAGTTCAGCTGTGAATAGGATTAATTTTATTATTATTTTTTGTTCTAATATCGGACCCACAGCATTGCCTGCATTAAATATTTTCCCATTTATATATAGAGGTGCCACATTAAGGGTCTCTTGCTAGCATACTTACAGACATGAAAACAGAATAGAAGTGTGTTTTAATATTGACACATGAAGCAAAACATTTTTTTGACTTATCCACCAATACAGCAGCTGTTAATAGAAAATCAAAACACATGATATTTTCAGACGCTTTGCATTAGAAAACTGTTAGATTGTCTCCATGTGAGCTCTTTTGATAGAAAA
The DNA here is from genome assembly GCA_032275365.1 of Anablepsoides cearensis. Lineage (NCBI taxonomy): Eukaryota > Metazoa > Chordata > Actinopteri > Cyprinodontiformes > Rivulidae > Anablepsoides > Anablepsoides cearensis. The sequence goes on along the minus strand of JAUBOC010000037.1, from coordinate 10,068,109 downwards.
CTTCAAAAAATTTCCTAAAGTTGTTTATAAAACTTACTTTCTTTTTAAATGGAAGTTTTTCAAAAGTTGCTTTAAAGTTTAAAATGACATTTTTAGACTGGTGTAAGATATGTTAAAATGAACAATATTAAAATCAATAAACTTCTAAGCTTTAGGAAGCATCTAGATATTCTAGTGATTTCTAGTGATTTCTTCTTACATTCACATTGTTATTGTAAATTGATGCATTTGTATAGTTTGTGTAATTTATTATCATGTTGTAAGCTTTACAAAAGCTAAACCATTTATCTTCTCCCTTCCCTTAATTTACTTCTGAACTGCAGAGTGGAAGTGGATATGGTAAGTTTTTTTTTTCTTGACATAAATTCTGCACAAAATTTAAAACTGTTTGGTAAGTCTGCTCCCCTCAGTGCTCTGTTCCTTATAAAAGACAGCTTTACTATCTGTTTGGAATACCCACAAAACATCATTCCCTCATTGTTTGCTATCCAGTGTATAGATACTATATTTTAAGTTAGGTTTTATTTCATAGTTTACCTCCGTTTTATTTCTTTTCTGACGGATTCATTGTTGATAGTTTTTGTTGCACACATTTTTCTACAATACTTTTCAGGATCTGTCGACTACAGCAAGAAATTAAACACTGTGGAAAGAAAATATGTTGTTTAGAGCCTTTAAATGACTCAACTGGAAATATAAATCAAATTGTATTATTATTTAAAAAAAATAATAATACTGACACTTTGTTGTCATGAGTTGGTTAATTATTTCTGGTCAAATAGATTTTATGAAGTAATCTCAAACTAAGATTTTGGCATTATATCATGTTTTTTTTCACATCATTATTAATTTTATTTGTTATATTTTTTCAAAACAATTCTTTTTAGATTATGTTTCAGTCTGCTGAGTGATCGAGATCGATCCTCTCCCATTTTTTTATTTCCGAACCTGCTGGACATGTTTCATTTTATTTGCATTCTCCAATCAAAGACGTATCTCTCTCAAGTGTTCTTTACTGACATTCTAGGTGGTAGAGGCTCATACAGTGATATTGGAGGCCCGGTCATCACAACACAAGTTACCATCCCAAAAGATGTAAGTAAATATAACTCTTCCTGTAAGCAGGGACACTGATTTGTAAAAAAAATAAATAAATAAAAAGCCTCTTAACTTAATTTTCCTTGGCTGGTGTGGTTTTTGCTCTGCAGCTAGCAGGCTCTATTATTGGGAAGGGTGGCCAGAGGATCAAGCAGATCCGCCACGAGTCTGGGGCCTCCATCAAGATTGATGAGCCACTAGAGGGCTCTGAGGACCGCATCATCACCATCACAGGGACACAGGACCAGATCCAGAACGCCCAGTACTTACTGCAGAACAGGCACGTACTCTCCCCATAAACATGATCACACTGGAGCTGAAAGATCTACTCTGTGGAACTCTTCCTTTACTAGATGGAAACAACTTTTTTTTGTTTGTTTTGGCATAAAATAGTTGGCCACATTTAAAATTTAAGTCACTTTAAAATATAGTTTTTTTTTTTGTGAACAGAGTTGTAATATTTAGCACAAAAACGAAATAGTTTTTCTTTTTCAAGTTTAAGCTGAGAGTCTGAGAAAACAAGAACCTTAAAGATTCCAGCTTCTACTTCTCACAGTTCAGGGTTAATTTCAAATTTCAGTCTTTTTTTTATTATTATTTTTGTAGATGAAATCTTTTTTGCCTTGATATTTGCCTTTTTATTAGGTGTCACATTAATGATGTTTGTGATATTACTATTTACCTTAACATTCTTAATGTTTAAAATTCCTAAAAGTTTTTATTTTATTTTAATTCCAGTGTGAGGCAGTACTCTGGTCGGTTCTTCTAAGGAGAAGTGAAAGAAGACTGAAGCCATGCTGCCAAACTGTTCGCACCCTTTGTTCAGAGACAACATTCCTCTGCTTTGGGTAGAAGTGCCCCTTCCCTTTAATGTCACACATTACATCACCTATGTATACATTACAGGTTTTACTTAAAGTTCTTAAAAGAATCAATGGGTTTGTGTTGGATTTTCAGTTTTTATCATCGATGTACACCCATTTGTGTAAAAAGTGTTGGTGTTGTGAGCCAGCTCTTGGCCTTATCTCTTGGTTTGGTACAGCAAGCAGAATGTAACTTTTTTTTTTCCTCCAAAACAAAGATTTTATTTTTCAATTATTATTATTATTTGTATTCTAATCACATTCTAACAAAGATTCATGGTTTTGGAATGGTTTAACTTGATAAAAAAGTAAAGCTGTACAGTGGAGTGCTTTGTTGTGAGGTGGGCGGTGACTTAATTTCAGAGCAATTTAAAAACAAAACTGAATTTCAGATTTTACAGTTTAATTGGTACCAAGGAAACGCTAGTCATCTTTTATAACCATGCCAAAATGGCCTTCGTGGTATATTATATAAAATATTGGCCAGCAAACCTTAAAGGTCAGTCAACTTTTGGCAGTGTAATCTGGATTAAACTGAAATTAAAAGTAAAACCAGCAGCCAGCTTGTAATGCACTCTACCCACACCAACAATCTTAAGCAAAGTAAAATCAATCCTATTTAATTGGAGTGCTGTTGTGGTGCTGCTACTGTTGGCGCACTTTAACAACAACACATTGGTTCCTGCATTTATCGTTATCCTGACTAAAATATATATTTTACCAAAATAAATTTTCTTTAAAGGTGGACAGAAAATGTTCTAGTTTGTCAAACTAGGACAAAAAATATTAGCTTTTTCTTGAAAAGAGAAAAGTAAGAAAAGTGTATACATTAAAGCTGTTTGGTGAATGGTTTATTTGGCCCCACTTTGAAAAAGTCTTTTGGCAGAAAAAAAGGGCCAAATACAATTTTACTAATGTCTTTGCACGGTTGCCTTGATGTCCCAAACGTGACCAACAAAACAAAAAGAAAAAAACAAAGTCTTCAAATAAAGTGACATAAAAAATGTAAATGAAAAGCTTCTGAAATGTCAAACAAGTGGGCATCGTTTTGGATAGTTTTGTAAAAGTTTTGTTTCCTAAAAATTTTGCTTTCTAAATTACATAAATTTTATGTTTTATTGAATAAACAAATGCTGTTTTGCAGCTCAGGGCCAACATTATCATTATTTTTTGTTTACCCCTTGAAGAAATTGTCTTGCTGTATTTTAGCCTCAATGCCTGATATGATTTACAACCCAGTTGTGGAAAGGTTGGGACGTTGCGTAAGAAGCGATTTGCAGCGATTTGCAACTCCGTCGAAATTCACAATGGAACACCGTAAACACATCAAATGTTTAAACTAAAAAATTGTAGTTATAGTTTTTTTTTTTTTTTCTCTCTTTAGAATTTGATGACACCACATCTTAAGAACATGACAGATGTTTCCTTCTGTGAATCATCATGTCTTTTATGAGTCCGAGGAGACCAGCTGCCAGAGTTTTTGGAGAGGAATGTTTCCCATTCTTGTCAGATGTAGAATTCCAGTTAAACAGTCCTGGGTCGTCCCTCATTTTGGTTTCACAATGTGCCAAATCTCTTTTTCTTCAGAAGGAGAGCGGTCTGAACTGCAGGCCGGTCATTTCATTTGGCTCACAGAAGATGTCTGTATTTCTAAATAATATTCACATATAGCTTTGTCTTTGCGTGATAGAGCTTTAACCTCCATTAGTGAATCGCACCTTGAACTATATCTACCGACCAGGATTTGTGAAAGTGATCCTGAGTGCATGCAGTAACATTGTTTACAGAATCTGGCTGGTTTTTGATGCAGCGCAGTCTCAGGGTCTGAAGTTTACGAGCATCAAATATTTACTTTCAGTTTTGTTCTTTGAGCTCTGAGGTTTCTCCAAATTCTTGAAACTTTTTGACAATAATATGACCTGTAGATGATGGGGTATTCACAGTTCTTTGAAGTTACATTCATTTGTAATTGTTCTACCTTTTTTTAATATATATATATATATTTTTTTTGCTAATTAGTGAACCTATCAAAACAAGGTAAATAGTCAAAGTGCTTATTTATGCACATTTATAGTTTATTCATACCAGTTGGGACAAAATTCAAAACATTTTTATTGCTTTTGTTAAAAACAAAATATAATGTCTACTTTTGATGTGTTTATGTTGTTTTGTGAATAAAATATACAGGTTTATGGGATGAGCAAATCATTGCACTCTAATTATTTTTAGTTTTGGAACTGGGGTTGTAATTTTATTTTTTAACCAAATTTTTAAAGCTCTTGAGCTGATTCCTCAAGATGCATCCATGTGAGGCGCATGCAGCTTCTGTGAGTCTCCCCAATTTGTGTATTTTGTCAGATATCTGTGGTTACTGCAGGTGTTTAAGTAAATAAAGTTTGTGTCAAAGCTCGCAGTGTTTTTTTTTTTTATTCTCTTAAGATGAAGCGTTTGCCTTTGTCTCTGTCATATATTTCTAGTTAACACCGGATATGGGTTCCCATAATGTAATAAAGCCCACATGGCTTCCCATCACAGCACCCACCCTTCCACCTTCCTCCTCCTCTTCCTCTCTGTCACATGGTGCACAGTTGGTTCTCATCCAGGACTGAGGAGAACTGGACGCAGAGCTGTATAGAGACGCAAACTGAGGCAGGAGGAACAGCCTTGTTTGCCCTGGAGAACTTTCTTTTTTTCCCCCGCTTCATTTTCCTCTGACTTTGAAAACAAAGATCCACCTCATAGGCGGAGGAGTCGCTGCTGAAAAGTTGTTGCGCAAATTTCCTCTTTAGTGCAAACTTGCGCTGCACTTCCTCAAACTGATTCATAATCCTGTCTTCAGAGCAGAATATGGTTCGGATTTAATGGAGACCTAAACTGAACTTTTTTTATTGTTATTATTTTTGTGCATGTATCTGCCTTGTTGAAGCTGAGGCGTTTTCTCCAGGAGTATATAATTAGTTTTTATTATAATTAATAATGACGCTGAGCTCGGTGGGGGCTTGCTGCCTCAGTCCGGAGGCCAAGGAGGCTCGGAGGATCAACGCTGAGATCGAGAGGCAGCTCCGAAAGGACAAGAGGAAGTCCGAACGGGAATATAAACTCCTGTTGTTGGGTGAGGAACTATAAATGTATAAAAACGTGTAATTCTTACGATAAGGCAATATTTCTAAATTCAATAAGTGAATATATAACAAACCAAATAGGGACTAAATCTGTAAATTAAGGGTGAAATTTAAGTGCAAACCTTTAACCTGAATACAGTATCACTCACTACTGCTCAAGTTTTACTCCAAAACATGAATCTAAACATTCAAGTACTTGAGCATGTTGTGATGCATTTTTATTTTGTTTATAAGCTGGTTTATTGCAGAGTTCATTTTTTATGTCAGGCTGATGGGCAATGCAATTACAAAAAAAAAAAAAAAAAAAAAAAAAAAAAAAAAAAAAAAAAAAAAAAAAAAGGAATAAAGCTGCAAGCACCTGACCTGACTGAGCTTTTTAGTAATACAACTGGTGAGGGACAGTTCCAGTATTTTCAATCTAAATCTGGAAGAATTACAAATAGAAAAATAACTAAAAACAAAACATTCTGGAACCTATATATAGGATAAGCATGTAAAAATGTTTGTCTCTTCAGGCCAAGAAGAAAGTAAAGCATAGAAATGAAAAAAAAAAAAAAAAAAAAAAAAAATAACTGTTGGTCGAGTGTTTAGACTTTCAGTGGAAACTAAACTAAAAATAGTTGCTTAAAACAAAAATGTATGCAAGTCATCATAAAACTGTTTAAATGAAATAATGTTGCACAGCGTAGCCTAAATAAAGCTGCAGTTGTATGTACTTTGTGACAGCTCATTATACGACAATATGGAATTGGTTAAAAATGTTGTTTTTAAGGCAATGCTCCTTTAGCCAGGAAGTCAAAAATACAGAACTTTTACCAGCTTAAATGTGCCCATTTGTTTAAAATAAAGCATCATAAAATGTATTTGTTTCTGGAAATGGAAAATAATTAAATTCATGAAGAAACTAATGTAGCATCAAATTTAGAGGTTACGTTGTGTTTTTATTCTTTATATGAATGCATCAACAGGCGTGTGAGTCTTGCTTTTCCTTCTGCTTTATAGAAATATTGACTCATGCTGAATCTGCAGCCTTGGTTTTAGGGTTTAAAAGTCAGCATACTTTAGAGGAAGTCTCCTGTTGGTTTTGTTGTCTCACTGAACAGCAAGAAGGTCTACTTAACACCCTGAAGTACAACTTTTCACAAAAATAAAGACTCAAGAATAAGGTTCAAAGCAGCCTTGAGTAATTAGGGTAAATCTTAGATTGCATAAGGCTGGCTGGGAACAAAGATGTTTTTTCCTCTTCCAGTCAATAAAAAGAGGTGATCTAGTTAGGTGTACCATCTGTTCCTCTCATCTTCAGACTCCAGATGGGCTGGTAGGGAAGTCCAGCTGAGTCATTATGGTTTTGTGAGCTAAATATCAGCATACCATATAGCTAACAGGAATGGTTCTAACATGCTGATGTGAAGCAGGTATTGACTTGCAGACATGCTGTAATTTTCATTCTAATGGATGGAGTGCAGTCAGCACTGCAGATATTGACTCACAAACTGAATTACTGATATATGAAGCATCTATTGAAAGTTCATTTCAGTTTGGATCTTAATGTTTGGGATTGGCTCCCTTGTTTTCCTCTCACAGTCCAAGGTCATACATGTTAGGTATGAGATTCTATAAAAGTGTCTTGTAAGAGTGAAGAGTTTTGTGTGTCTAATTAACCCTGTGATGGACTAGTGATCTGTACACTGTGTGCCCAAAATCAGCTGGAATAGGCTTCAGTCCTCCTGTGGCTCTAAAAAAGACAAAGTGGTGAAAGCTGCTGGATGGATTAGCAAAGTGGGCCCAGTTCATCTTGTTGTAAACATTCATCTCTTTTAAAAGCAGTGATTTGAAAAGCTGATATTGCAGTTCACTTTAATCCAATCCAGTGCATATGACAGCTAGTAGGTGGTAGTCAATCCCGTAAATATGTTGGGATATTGAAAATGTGGAGCCAATTTTTTGAACCGTTTCAACGAAAAAGTCAAACATTCGGAGATCTTATTCATATTTTCAACTTATCCCAAAAAGTAAGGCTATTTGTGTTTGGTAGATTATTTATTTGTTGTAACAATGCTTCTTGGTAATAAAGCTTATACTGGGGCACCTTAAAACAAGTGTCAGTAGCAACAGCAAAATGAGCTGTTTGGCAGAGAAAATTCATGCGCGCAACTCACATACTCAGCTCTACTGCTCATCCCACAAATGCACGTTCCTTACGAATGTGGCACCATTTAAAAGAGAAATTAACAGGCTTTTCAATGGGATAAGATTTGCCAAGAAGCATTGGTACAACAAAGAAATAATCTACCAAACAAATTTCCTTACTTTTTGTGCTAAGTTTAGATAGTTTCCCTAAATCAGAATTCTAACTTGAAGAAGCAGATATATATATATATATTTGCATTTAACCTCAACATGCCAGCCTTATGCATTAAGAGAAGAGAAATTATTAAGATTGTACCACTTAATTACACCAAATTACTGAAACATAAACGTAGCACAAAAGTAGAATGTTTGCTCCTTTGTTGTAACAATGCTTCATGGCAATAAATCTCATATCGCTTAAAGAGTCTCTCATTTAACATTTGTGGGTTGAGCTTGTTGAGTAGGTGGGCTGCGCACATGAAAAACTTGCCAAATCTCATCTGCCAATGCCAAACAGCTTATTTTATTGACTATAGTTTGGCATTGTTTATTGGGTTCTATGAATGAAGTCCGAAGAAACAAAACATATTGGCAATTTATTCATTTAATTTATTCATTTATTGGGCAAGGGCTTCAAGAACATGTGGAAGAACCATACACAGCTACAGCAGCCTGGTATGGCTTACTGATGCTTGCTACTCACGGGTTTGGGTTACATCTCATTCTTCAAACAGCATTTGTTAAAGGTCAGTCAGTGTGGTTGTGTTGCTCATTTCGGAATGACCCGCACACCCAAGCTGATCCGAGATGTGTTTAATAGGGTTCAAGTGAGGACTGCAGTGAGGTCAGTGCATCCTCTCCACTCCTACACCTGGAGGCTTTGGCAGGCTTTGTCACTTTGCAGGACAGAGTTTGGTCCCAGATATGGAATTACAGTTGGGTGCTCATTATTAGGTGCTCGTTATCTGGCGCCAATTAAGTACCTGAATGTCAGGTTATCAGAAGCCTAAAACAAGAGTCAGTAGGAGAATAAGCTGTTTGGCATTAGTAGAGAAGAATTCTCATGTTCACATTCCACATACTGAGCTCTGCTGCTCACCCCACTGATGCTTTTTGCTTCCAAATGTGAGTCAATTTAAATCCAACAAATTTATTGCAAAGATGTATTGTGAGAGTAGTGCAGGGAACGTACAGGGGCAGGGAAGCGGTGGTAAGATGTGTGGTAGGAGTGACAGAGTGGTGATGAACAGGTTGATGGATGAGTCCAGGAAGGAGAACGATTATATTTGCTCCCTACTGTAGTGACAGTAGGGAGCAGGTGGAAGAGAGTCTGGAGAGGTGGACATATTATGTAAAGAGAAGAGCAAACAAAGTAAATAGAAGCATGTTAAAGAGGGATGAAACATGGATAATCATCTCCAGCTTGTATTTTTACAACATTCAGCTTCTCTTGTTCAAAAATACATTTCGGACCTCTAAAAGCTGGACTGTTTTCCCTCTAACCCAAGGCTATTGAACTAAATTGCTCAGTGGGCCACAGCTACTGAGAGCCAGAAAAGTAGTTTAGGGGCCAGACAGCCAGCAATTAAAAAAATAACGACATTAAAAAAAAAACTGTCTACTTAATTTTTTTCTTATTTAAAATCTGATGTAAAATAAATAAATTAGACTTTAAATAAAAAATACATTTCATTTTAAAAATGTATATTAAATGAAATTAGTTGTGGTATGTATTTGTCATTAAAGTCTAACAAAAAAAAAAAAAAATGCTGAACTCATCTGCGGACCGGACTGAAGTCACGGGTTTATAAGTGTAGGCCAACTCAAAGCCTTTGCAGGCAATTCTTTTGTTTTTAAAGGAAGTGTTGTAAGTTCCTTACAAAATCATAGGTGTCAACAGTGATCAAATTCATCAAAGTTCAAACAGAGTTTTATTGTTGAGACAGATGCACAAATATCATGTTAATGTTTGCTTTGTGCTGAGATGTGAAATGATGTTCTGCTCTGGTTTGGTGGCCAGGCACGGGTGAAAGCGGAAAGAGCACCTTCATTAAACAGATGAGGATCATTCACGGCCGGGGATACTCTGAGGAGGACAGGAGAAGCTTCACCAGACTGGTCTACCAGAACATCTTTACAGCCATGCAGGCCATGATCCAAGCCATGAGCATGTTACAGATCCCCTACAAATATGAACACAACAAGGTAGGCCTCGCAAATGTCTCTCGGTTCCTTTTCCATCGCTACTTCCCTCAGACAAATTGCGAAAGAGCTTCTTGCCACACATTGTCCCCACAGAAGCATGCGCAGCGTTTACTTATAGAGCAGGCAGTGTTTATTACAGTGTTCTCAGGGGTGAAGTGCTTCTGGTAACTTCCATTGTTTAGTTTTGCCATCGAGCTGCCAGAGACTTTTTTTTTGTCTGCTTAACAGAGCAGGTTGTCTTTTTGATGAACTTATGATGGCTCACTGCAGACTTGTAAAGACAGACAATTTCCCATTAATGGTACAAGAATTTGCACCTGTCACACCAAAGGCAGGAGCTCATTATTCTCTTATATTTGCTGCCTCACACAACTATGCCTCGATTAAACAGTTAGAGCTCCGGGTCTGGATGAGACTCAGACAAAGAGGGATAAGTCTGAGTCAGCATGAGGGTTCTTTTTTTTTTTTTTTTTTTTTGGGTTTCGTTTTGTGGAGTGAAGATGTGGCTCTGTGGAAGCTCAGAGGACTGAGGATGAATTTGTAACTCAGCATGCAGATGTCAGTTTGAAGGTGATGAAGGGCTTTTAGTCATAAGAGAGATCATTTTGAACACAAATATTCGTTTCTAGCGTTTAAATCTATACTGTGTAATTTTCACAAGTTAAGCTTAATTCCCTTGAATAAACATGACAGTAACAAAAGCTAAGCATTCCTTGAATAAATGTCATCATGCGGGATGGAATTAAAATTGTTTTGGTCTTACCTTATAAATATGTGGGATCTTATGTAATAATAAGATTTCATAATTATGAAATGTGTTAGCACTCAAAGTATGCATTAAAGGTGACTCTCAGCTACCACCAGGTTTCAGGTCTGTATCTTTACATTTGACCCAGTTATAGCAATTTTTATGTTGGCTAAGGTCAATTAGCTGTGGCGGCCATCTTGAATTAACTTGACTCCAAATGTTGATCAGTTGTAGTTTATCCTACAATTTCTTTTTGAAAGTTTCATTATATCCATTCAGTGGTTCATGAGATATTTTGCTAACAGACAAATAGGCAATAGTTAATGCCAGTGTTTTAAGCAAAAATAATAATAAGTATCAAGTATTTACAAGACTCTACAGTAAAACATTTATAGCCCAGGCTAATTTGCAATGCCAGTCGCTAGATAGACTTTTAACAACATAAAAAAACAAAACAGTTTTAAAGTGCTTGTGACATCAAAGTTTTGTCATAAATTTGAATTCATTTTTGGAAAGACAACACTGATAACGTATTGCAAAACAAATTTCACGCCGCTGAGATGAACAATTGTTGAGATATTTGAATGTAAAGCAATAGGAAGTGATGTCAAAGGGGAATGTGTGCATGTGAGCAGAGCATTGATAAAATGTCTGACAACACAGACTGTAGAAAAGAATCTGATGTTTCTTTAGATCATTTTGAGTCACTATCAGAGGGATGAAGAAGAGTCAAAGTTCAAACAATGTTTCAATAAACAAAGATCAGAGTGAGAAGGTTTTCTTTCCTAAAGAGTTCCCCTTTGATGTCACTTCCTGTTTCATTTTGACCGAGCTAAATCCAAAAGAAAATATGCTGGTTAAGTAACAAAATGGGTAAAATCATGTGTATTATGCCAAGTTTCTTAAATATGATAATGAGCTCTTCGACTTTTTTGTATTTGAAGGATTTGCACGCCACGGGCTCTTTAAATAGAGGTTTTTTTTTTAGAAAAAAAGAATAAAACATTAGCTACTACCACACAAATTATTAGTTTAATATCTGCACAGTTGGCTGAGTTACAGTGTTTTATGTGTTTGCTAAGGCTGCTTAGCTTTGGTGGCCATTTTAAATCAGATAGAATTGATAGTTAATCAGCTGTACTTCTACTGCCTACTTTCTGAAAGTCTCATCCTGGTCCATGAGATATTTTGCTAACATTGCAGACAAATGAACACATGCGCACACACAGAGACGTGGACAAAAAAAAAAAAACATGATCATCCTTCAGAAGAGAACATTTATGAGCCTTTAGTGTGATTATAGATGAATGATGTGGGCAGCAATGACCTCCTGACTGAATAATCTGCTGCTTCCTGTGTTTGTTGTGTAGAAGGTGTTTATCAAGTCTAGCAGGTTGTGCAACCCTCATCTTTCTACTATCAACTCTAAGGGTTCCAAAGCATTTTCCAGCATTGTTAGGATTTTTTCCTTTTTTTTTTTTAGATCTCTGGTTATGATCCACTACAGACTTCAAGTTGATATTAGACACGTCGCTGCAAACGTTCAAGCTTCCTTCTTAAGTAGAGTTTCCCTTCTTGTAAACAGTGTCAGCGCGGCTTTTCCTGTCTAGTTTCTTCTTCAGGTGAGCGCCCAGGCTTCTGCAGTCCATCACCATATGTACTGTACCTCCTCTCCTAGAGGGAGTTTTCTTTTTTGTCTCACTCCCAACTCCGCCTAAAAGCCACAATCCCCCTCCTTTGTCCTGTTCAGAATAAGCTGACTGGTTGCCAAAAAGTGAATCACTAGTTTCCTATACTCAGCCTCCTGTCCACTACCGACACACCCCACAGCTGCAAAATCATCTGAGTGTTTCTTTAGGAGACGGGATCGATAAAATAAAAATGCACTCCGTGTGCGCACTGCTTTCAGTGAAGCAAGCAGACTGAATGTCTGTCCATTCAACACGCTGCAGTAAAAGAGTGCATGAGAGGCTCACTATGAGTTTTTTATAGTCTGTTTATATTATGATTAATGGCTATGACTTTTATTATTTTCTTCAGATCTCTATATCTTATCCTATATTATTATATCTATAATCATAGGCTTCCGTTGGCTAACCTTTGTTAACCCTGCGGCGAGCTCATTATCCAACAGAGAGCTCCAAACAGAAACTTTTTAAATGTTCAAAGGTATGGTGTGTGAGTCGCAGTATTAACAATGAGGGTTATATAAAAAGTACTGCAGCTGGCAATAGTGTTTATATGTGTTGTTTGAATTGTTTTCCTACCACAATAATAAAATGACATACTGATGCAAATAAAATAACATGTAACTTTAGGATCTCTGTATTGCAGATACATCACTGTTGCACACAAATCTCTTCATCATAAAACATATTTGAGACATACATGATCAAATAGAAAAAAACCCGCTCTTTAAAAGGTTTTTGTTTAAAGATTAAGAACAAAATAATAGAGATAAATGAGGTATTAAAGTACATATTTACAGCATATACAGTGAGGAGAACAAGTATTTGATACACTGTTGATTTTTCAGGTTTTCCCACTTGCAAAGCATGTAGAAGAC
>JAUBOC010000037.1:10030183-10048585 GCA_032275365.1 Anablepsoides cearensis | reverse complement strand
TTCCCTCAGTAAGAGCACTGAAGGCTCTGGAGGAGATCTGTATGGAGGAGTGGGCCAAAATCCCTGCTGCAGTGTGTTCTCCTTACCTTCAAAGCTGTCCACAACCTCACTCCTCCATATCTCCCTGATCTCCTCCACATTAGTACACCAGTCCACACCCTTACATCCTCTTCCTCTATCCAGCTCACTGTCCCTCCTGCCTCTCTTGTTACCATGGGAAGCAGGGCATTAAGCCGCCCTGCTCCGCTACTCTGGAACTCACTCCCACCTGTTTTTCCTTGACATAGACACACTTCATCTTTTTAAATGAGCATACTCCCTCTGATTTTAACTGTATTGTTTATTTTAACCAATTCTGCCGAGAAGGGTGCTCATACACTGCAAAACCTGTCCATCTAACCAAGTCTTACAATCTTATGTCCAGTCAAAAAGTATTTGTTTTAATCTTGAAAAAGTTTTTCTAATTTCAAGAATTCGAGAAAATTCAAGAAAATCCACAATAGATTCAATTTTTGTTTTGAAAAAAAATGTTGAAGTTGTACGTTGTATAATCAATCCTCCCTGGAAAACAAATGGTTCAAATTTTAAAAATGCTTGAGTTAATATGACATTTTTGCTCATGTTGAGTGTCTTTAAGACAACAGATCCTTATCGTAAGACTTAAAATGTTGGGTTATCTGTATTTAAATAGCTTTATTTCATCTCACACGAATAGAGACATTTTTTGTGCAAACACTGTCACGCCATCATAATTAAATATCGTGTTGGTGCTTTTAAACAGAGCTCATATGATAAGACTTTTGGCTTTACTGTATCGTCTGCTCTCTCCTCCCAGGTCCCCAGCAGGACGTCCAAGCGGGCAAAATGTTCATCTTGGACATGTTTGAAAGCCTCAATCCAAATGAGGACAAACTCATCTACTCCCACTTCACGTGTGCTACAAACACAGACAACATTCGATTTGTCTTCTGCGCGGTGAAGCACCACATCTTGCAGATCAACCTGGAAGCCCAGAACTTGGTTTAGACGCTGGTGATTGCTGCCGTAATCTAATCGGCCCTGTGCATCTGGCAGTGGGAGGGCTCTGCAGCGGCTCCGTTAGCTGCTGCTCAGCAATATAATCCAAAACAGGAAATTGAGAAGCTTCGGAGCTTGTCATCAAATGACTGTACTACTGATGCATTTCAAATTTTCTTGTTAGAGTCTGTAAATGGATGTCTCCAGCTATTATGAAGTGTGACCTGCCAATTAAAGTGCTGCCTTTTGGAGGAGTCTAATATAGCACGCACTCTGAAATTTATGGAGCGCTTCGTGGGCGTTTTTTTCCTTTCTGAACAGCGTTAATGCACACTGCTGGATTAATAGGAGGGAGAGTATTGAAGTGGCCTCAAATGCCTCTGAGGTATTGAGATGTACTAGATCTCTTTTTCTGCTCTGAAATCTGTGGAACTGAATGTGGACTTAAATGCACTGCAACACCTCACACCACTAACCCAACTTGGTCAGTTGTTTTCAATTTTTTGAGCTATAAAGTTGTTTATTAATTATTACTTTGTATCTCAGCTGAAAAAGAACTAGTTATATTCAACACTAAAGACATGTTTTAAAAAAAGAAACATGGGACAAAAAGTAGAAAAAATGTTTGGTTAATTAATTCTTTGTGCTTCTTCGAAATAAATTCTATACTAAGGAGTAACTAGTAGTATTTAACTAAATTACTCAGGGGCCACGTTACTCAAAGCCAACAACTCAGGGGCCATTAATTGTGTGTGTGTGTTAGGGGTGGGGGGAGTCTAAAACCACTATTGCAAACCCAAAATGCCACAAAATACGTCAAGAAACAGCAACATTTAGAATGTTTTTTCTCACTTTTAATCACTATTTAATAATTATTGTATTTGTTTAGCATACGAATTTCACTAACTAACATGTTTTAAACACTGTAATATTTTCCCACTGAAAAAACAACTTTCAAACCAACTGTTGACAATAAGAACAGGAGAAATCAAAGCTGTCTTCAATAATGTTTCAGTTTATTATAAATTATATTTTAAAATTGTACGTTAAAAATTTGATTTATGATAATTATTTTAAAAAGTTTGATAAAATGTGTTTATTATTTGTATTTTTTTTTCTTACTTTCTCTCCAGTTTTCTGAGGCGCCCCCCTGGCGCTGCATGGTGGCCACCCAGGGGTCCATGGCCCCCAATTTGAGGAACACTGTGTAATACTATTTGAGAGCTAATTTATTTCCTTTTTGTTGCCACATTTGTAAATAAAATACACGTGTGGGTTAAATAGCAGAGCTTATGACTACAATCATAAAAAAAAAAAATGCAAAACATTCTCTGCCTATACCAAACCTCTTATTTTGATTTTGCCTGTTTTGAGCTTCTTCCACCCCAGGTGTTACCAATCAGGTGCCTGATTGGCAACTGATTGTCAGCACCTGTAAGCACACACCTTGTTTCAGTGGTTATTTGGTGTTTGCTTTAAGTGTGCCACATTTGACAGATCTGAATAGGGCCTGTAAAACAACTTGGAGCTGCAAATTATTTAGACTGAGCCTTAGTACCCTGTTCAACTTGAAGACCAAGTTGCTTATAAAAAGCAGTGAATAGGGCATCTTACAAAATGAGATCCTGCAACCAGTGGTAATCCCATATTTCCACAGTCTGGGACTAAACTCTGTCCCCCAAGAAGATTGTATGAGGGGATGCCTGATGTAGAGAGGATGGATTATATACTGTATGTGTTTATATATGTATATTAGGGATGCAACAATACATGTACCCGTATCAAACCGTTCAACACAGTGCTTTAGGTTCAATACACATTTGTATCAAACAATACAGATTTTTATAATTTCTTTTATCAACTTGTCTTCTGAAGATGCTCTCTGTTGAAGGATCAGTGCATCTGTGTTCGACTACTCCATCTAGGCTGCATTGTCGAGCACCGATCCACTGAGAAACTAGCTGTTTCAGCAACATTTAATTTAAAAACTGTACTTTTGAGGTTAAACAAATGTTCATAATTAATTTAAATAAATTACAAGTTAAAAAGGGCATGGAAATTTCTCTTTTTTTTATAAAAACAAAAATCAAACCGTGAGACTAAAGTATTGAACCGAACGGAATTGTGAGTTTTCTGTATCGATGCACCCCTAACATTAGCTCTTGACTGACAGAGCAAACATGCCAGGGCCAAATGACCCGTATGGATAGGGGTATGTAGAATGCATGGAGAGTCAGGTTTGAACTTCTGACTGAAATACATTATTTTATGTCACCATTTATCAATTTGATACATATTTAATTCATGGTAATGTTGCTGATTGAGAATAAGATGCTATTAACAGGCTAGTAGCACGAGGAAGAGACGTCAGGCGGTTGTGGCTGTGTGTGGTTCTTCCACATACTACTCAGGCCTTCGTTTGTTAAATGAATAAATTATTAACTTGCCAAGATATGTCTTGTTTCTTAAGACTTTAGTCATCTAAATGCCACCAAATGAGTCAATAACAAAATGACTGTTTGGCACTGGCAGAGAGAATTTAACAGATTTTCATGGGCACAACCCTCAAATCCATTCTCGGAACAAATGTGGGCTTATTTAAGGAGAAGTAAATACACTCTTGTTTGGTATAAGACCTATTGCCATGATGCATTGTTAGAACAAAGATACAATCAGACACAAACGTGACAAGTGTTGATAAGAGTCACAGTAAGGCATTTTTCAATATTCAGTCCTTTTTAAATTATCCATCTCAAAAGCTTCAAAATAATATAGCTTGTTGAAGCTTGATGGTTTATCACCTGGCCTATAAACAAGTCAGTTTGTTTACTAAAGTATCTGTTTAAAAACTTGATTATTGTTTTAGAATGATGTAATCAGGAATTCCAGCATTATTTTTAAAGAGGGGAGTGCCTGAGCTTCGCAATCATGTCAAACGTCATATGAAGGGATTTCTCATTACCATGGCATCCAGCAGGGAAAAAAAAGGTCTGTTTCAAAGTGTATTGTAAGGGTTATAAAACAAAGGAATATTTGTTATCTGTTAAAAAATGTAGCTTTAAAGATAAGAGAAAGGGAGATTTTATGCCGTTTTAGTTACAGGGACTGTTAAATTGTGTTCTAATGGAAACATTTTTACACAAATCTCGATTCAACATGGGTCACAGATTGTCTTACCTTTTTGTGCTAGGTTTATAATGTTTATTGCACATTGTACTTATTTGTATTTGTATATGCTTCACAGAAAGGGTTTCTGATTACTGTATTCACTGTTTGCATTTATCTGTGGTGGAATAAAAAATACTGTGTGAGTGTGTACACCGTTGATAAAGGTTTTGTGCGTTTTCTAAAAGGAGTATTCATATTTGAATCTTTAAGTCTTGTGTCGATTCAGGGATTGTTTTAGATTTTTGTATCTTTCCTAAAATATATCTTAACTCTTTAAAGCTTGCCCTATTCATATTTTATTGACAGAGCGGTGAAGTAATTGCTTGCTGTGGTGAATTATTGAGAGTTTTCTCTGCAGTCTGGTCAAGGTGAACGACTAAATGAGTAGTGAACTGTTAAATATTCTCAAAGGGATTAAACTAGTGCACTCTCGATCCTAAATGACGCTCATTAAAGGCATCACATGCACTAATAGAAGCTAATGAGAGCAAAGCCGCCACACTAATGTTTACATATCTCTTTTTCTTTCTGTTAAAATTAATTACAATCTAATTTGCACTATTTATTGTGTGTGTGCATGTGTTTTCATGTTCCTGCCGCTGCAGCCTCAGTGTTTTTTTTGGATAAATGTGATTGGATAAATAAAGCATTTGCTCATTTGCTGCTTGTGTTCTCCGTTGTTTGCGTTCACAAATTGGCTCCAGCACATTGTTGGTTTGTCTTTCGGGTGTTTGTCTTCTTGGCCGCCTTATCGGCTCATCTGGAGTCGTGTTCCTCCTGAAATCCTCCACTGTGATGCATCCATCTGGCTGGAGCCCTCAGCAGTAGGGCCATATTTTTAGTCTTGTACACAGAGATATAAAGTGGGGCAAAGTGCCATTTTTTTTTTTTTTTACATTTTGGAAGACAAAGACAAAAAGTAATGCGACAGTTACACATGTCGCAAGAAAAGTTTAAGTGATGGCCTGAATAAATAGATCATCTTTTGATCCAGACATAGCATTATCTAAATATAGTATTTATTATATATTCATATAATAGATTTGACATTTCTTAAAGCATATACTGAACATAAATAGTAGTTTTGCTAATGGAAGAGATCCATGATCTTACAGGCAAACAATGATCTAATCACTTGCTTAACAAAACAATCTTGATAAATCTGGTTTAAATATTTTTTCATCACTTAGGACAAACTTGGTACAGCTTGGTGGCTCCTATTCAACATGCAGATCTGTTAAAATAGCAGTTTTATCTTCTGCTGCCTCTATCATCTGGAAATCTTCCAGGATCCATTATGTGGACAGTAAGCTATTTTTATTTTTAGTTCTACAAAGTGTGGCACAGCAAAACAGGGTTTTGAACTGTCACATCACAGTAAGAAAGTTGTGGGTTTGAATCGTGGTTGGCTGTTAAAAGACCTGCAGATTAGGTTAACTGATTCTAATGCATCTGTGGGGTTGAGTAGATTGTGCAGGTTGTTTGTTTTACGTGCCTTAATTTCTCCTGTAATAAATGGAAGACCTGTCCGGACAGGGTCTAACCTAATTCATGTCTGTGCACCAGTGCCCCATGACCCTGAACAGTACTCAATAGATTGATAGATGGATTAATGTTATGTGGAAACTCAGGACTTAAATGGGGCTGAGGAGGCAATAGGTCCAGGAGAGACACCCAGACACACCTCTCATCGGTGACTCTTTCCAGCTTCTCCTGAAGGACCCAAGGCACAGGCCAGGAAAGATTTGCTCTGGGTCTGCCCATGGGACCTCTTATTAGGAGGATGTGCTCAGAAAATGTCCAAAAGGAGACGTCCTAATCTGATGTCTGAACCACCTCAACTGACTCATTTTGAAGAGAAGGAGCAGCGTCTGTAATCTGAGCTCCCTCTCCCAAATGATGGAGATCCTAACCCTATCTTTAAGGCTGAGCCTGGCCTCTCTACAAAGGAAGCTCAGTTGAGTATCTGAGATCCCAATGTTCAGTCATGATTGAAACCTCATGACCATAGGTGAGGAAATAAACAGATTAGCAGTATTTAATCGCATATAAACGTTCCGCCAGTCTGCAAGTGGCCAAATGTTTTCTGTTCACACATTTACAAACCACTCTGGGTTTAATACAAGAGAGTCTCTAAAGACATTAGACCATTGTAATTAGTTGTACTTGGGAGAAATTGGTGACGTCAAAGGGCTCGTCTATTTGTGTTGTGAAAACTACAGCAATTCCGTCTCAGCGTAAAACCAGTTCTTTAAAAATGGCAAAGTCCCAATTGTTTTATTGCTTGAGGCTATAGATAAGTAGATAAATAAAACATTCTATTGACTTGTCTTTTTGTGCTCCTTAACTGTGTAAAGGTACATGGCTTTAGTTACAGTTTTGTAGCAGAAAAAAATGCGGCTCATCCTGCCTTTCAGCTTTAAGAGGAGGAGGCAAATGTATATCCTTCAGAAAGGTTTTTTTTTTAATTCCACAGTAATGGTTCATTTTATTGTTTTAATTAGAAATGATAATGGTTTATTGTGTAAAAACTTTGTTCTACTGTTTTTTATTCTTGTTTTTAGAAATCCAGCTGTTAAAAACATCTGTGTATTGTGTATCTGTACTCGTCTGGTCTCAGTATTTCTGCCTAATTCGATCAAAATGAATGATGGTCCCTGCTTTCCCTCGCAGCCACAGATTTCAGACAAGTGTTGGTCCTGAGGGGTTCACTTTAGTTATTACATCACCAGTCAAGATGTGAGACATATTTTGGACTTGTAGGAGAAAAAGGCAAGGGATGAATACTTTAATGATTTCCACACAAAGTCACTCTGTATCGTTATACAGCTGGCCCCAAACATGGTCGTGTCACTATTAAAAAAATAAAATCAGATAGATAAAAAAAAAAAGCTGCTCGTGAGTGTTTGGCCCTGAAGGCAGATACTTAAGGCTATTATTTGAGTCTGCCTCCTTTACTGCAGGAGTGTTGGAATGCACCTGAACTGGATCCCACACGAGGAAGAGTGATTGCAAAAAAACTCACAAACCTGTTGCTTTACAGGTGTGACAGCAACTAGACACATTCGTCTCACTGATTCCTGTCAGCTGTAGCAGAGTCAGGCGAGCAGGAGCCGGTAAACTTGGACAGCAATGGACGAATGCTGCTTGTCTGCTGAGGACGACGAGAAGATGAGGATACATCGAGAAATCGAGAGACAACTCCGCCGTGATAAACAAAACCTTAAACGAGAGCTGAAGCTGCTGCTTTTAGGTGGGAGTCTTTTTATTTGTACACACTCTGGTACTTTTTTCCTGACTAACATTAATCTGTCTTCCATCCTTGTATGGACTGGTCCCTATTGGGACCAAAACCTGGACTGATGTATTCAATTTCAGTTTAGCTGTCATACATAGAATTTACCATGCTCTCATTTTTCGAAGTTATACATAAAATTTTTGTGAAGATGTGTAGAGACATAAGTAATCAGTGTCTTACCTGCAGTAGAAGTTTGGAATTTCAGGAACTTTTATTGGGTAAATCAATTGAGCAGGGCGAGCTCTAAAACACATTTCTGTTGTTTAAAAACACCTCCAATTTTAAAAATCCCATAATGCTTATTCAATAATGCCGTAATGCTGTCATCTCTAAGTCTTTTAAAAACCTTTACACCACTGTCATGTTTTTTTATGTTTATGTTAAAAGAAGAATGAATGTGTCTGCAGTCCCTGAGCAGTGATTGTTAATTTGAAACTAATGTTGCAAAATGGAATGTGTAAAACACCAGCAGATAAAAGTAATGCCAGATATGTAAAACTGACAATGCAGAGCAGTTTCTGTTCTAGGTCAAATTTTGATTACCTTTAACAGCTGCACAGAGCTCATCTTCAAAATGTCTAAACTATTCTTTTAAACAATTTGTCACTTTTTTATTGGAATGTTTTATTTGTGAATCACTGTAGTTGATAAAAAACTGGTACTGGAGTTTCATGTTGGACAGCATCTGTGTCTAAAGGAATCAAAATGAAAGTATTAAACAGGGTTTGTTTTACTTTCATTATTAAAACAACAGGCAGACATACAGAGAGACTACTTTAACTATAGTCTACACTTGATTTAACTGTAAATACAGAAAAAAGTAATGTTAAAACAGATACAGTACAATTCCTGCTCAGTAGAGCTTCTTGCATACTCTTGACTTTGTTAGCTTACCCTAGTTCCTTTCTTATGTAATCTTTAATTATTTTCTCACAGTGACTCACCAGTTTGGGTATCTGACACTCACTACAGAAGCAGGGAGCATTTCTGGAACTTAAAAGCTGCTCAAACATCTAAACTGTTTATAGACATTTATGGTAAAATGGAATAAATTTAGCATTTTGTCACTTCCTAAACCTAATTGTGCATGTTGTGTTTGGATTTAGCTGAGACTAACAAAAAAATATAAGTAAACCTGGAACAAAATTTTCTATTATTAGAAAGTTGAAACATCAAAGATACCTGAATAGACATTTTGTTTTAATGCTTTGATGCTGTATTCCTGAGTTATTTAACTTCAGTCAGTAATATTTATGTTAAACTTTACTAAAATATTAAAATATAGTATGTCTGGTGTTTAGGAATGAACAAAGGCTTTCTGTGACATCAGAAATTATATTTGTAGTTTTTCCTGCTTGTTTTGTCTTAGTTTTGTTTTCACAAGATTTAGAGATTAAATGCAGTAAAGGAAGTTTTGTATGAAAGACTGAAAGTGTTCAGGAAATATGTTGAACATCCCAGATCCATTGTATTACTTTGGTATGTAGTTTTTGACTTTGCTGTTCCTATAATACACAGACAGGTTGCTTTGAACATTCTTCAAATTTTTCAGACCTTGTGTCAACTTAAAAAAATGTTTCCTGGTTGAAATGAAACAACAGTATTAAACATTGTATTTATGATGTAATGCATTTTTTATACTGTTAATTTCAGGGAGTACTTTGATTGGTGTGTAATAGTTTTGGATATACAGTTTAATTTAATCCAGTCTGACAGTCTGTCAGTAAGAATGTTGACATATAAAACAAAATTATTTTTTATTTAATGCAAAAACTGATGACTTGAAAAATAAAACCTAAAATTGTCTTAAGGTGCAAAGGAAAGAAAAGGCAAATGTAATGAGTAAATGTTTCCTTAACAAGAAAAGTTTCAGATGCTTTTTATGAAACGGACTGCCAAGTATGTTAAAAAGGATACATTACACTTCAAAACAAAATATCGGTCACACCTACACTTAATAACCTACAAAATGTAGGTTAATACAGGTTCAGAACAATAACTCAAGTCAAAAATATAAGCACACAAACTGTCTTTCGTGGGGAAATAATAGATTTTCAGACATATAATATAATGTAATGTAATGTAATGTAATATAATATAATATAATATAATATAATATAATATAATATAATATAATATAATATAATATAATATAATATAATATAATCTCTAAATCTAGTTTTAACAGAACTAAATTAGGAAAATGTGTGGTCACAAAAATCATATTATACAAAAACTATAGAAAATGTAGTTTGAGCTGAACCCCCCCCCCCCCCCCATTTATTTTGTACTTGTTTATTACCAAAATACAGTTTAGCTGCTGCATGTTGATGTTAATGCTTTCTTGCTCTAATATAAGTGTCTGCTTTAATATTTACTTTGCTTTCCATTTTTGTTCTCGTTCATTTATGTACTTACTTTTTCTCATTGTCAGGGACTGGTGAAAGTGGGAAGAGCACCTTTATAAAACAGATGCGGATCATCCACGGCAAAGGGTTCACTGACAGTGACAGGAAAGGGTTCACTCGGCTGGTGTTTCAGAACATCGTTGTGGCCATCCAGACGCTGGCTGATGCCATGCAGACCCTAAAGATTGATTATGTCGATGACCAGAACCTTGTAAGAAGCTTTAATTTTTCCCCATATGCTGTACTGATGTTTAAATGGTTCTGCAGTAGTGTACAGTGGATATCAACATTTAAATGACAGAGAATATATTAGTGTATGAAGTTTCTGCCTCTAGTTTTTTGAGAACACTGTTTGCCTTTGCATTATTTCCCCACATCTTTTAATTGGCACTACTGCTTAAAAAATCCACTCTATCAATACGACATATAGTTTAACATCAGACTAGTGCATCTTGGTTTTGTCAGAATTACAAGTTTAAAGAATTCCTCCTTCACCCAATTAGACTAAACCTGCTTTTGACCATAGATTAACCCTTCTGTCCTATTTCTCTCTGCATTTGAGCAACTGCAACAGTTCAACAACTGAAGAATGGTCAGAGTTAATAATGAAACAAAGTGCAGTGTTATGTAACTGCCTGCAGATAACTGTGTTTTCAACTCAGCAGCAGTGAATAGAAAGCAGAGGATTGGTGCCAATTTCACATGAAGTAGGAATCTAGTCCTTGGTGGTTGAACAAGCTATTCAAGTATTTTATTTGATCAAATTATGGGCTTTATTTATTTTTCTTCCACCCACACTGTGCTTCTTCATGCATTTACGTATAGTTTTGTGTGAAACCATGGCAAGATTCATATGTTTTTTTTTACCAAAAGTTGC
This sequence comes from Anablepsoides cearensis, assembly GCA_032275365.1. Lineage (NCBI taxonomy): Eukaryota > Metazoa > Chordata > Actinopteri > Cyprinodontiformes > Rivulidae > Anablepsoides > Anablepsoides cearensis. The sequence continues at coordinate 10,037,817 of JAUBOC010000037.1, read as the reverse complement.
ATTTTCTTATTCTTTAAGACCTTTGAGCAGTGATGCCCAACCCTGGTCCTCGAGGAGCACTATCCTGCATGTTTTGGATGTTTCTTTGCCTTGACGCACCTGATCTGAATGAATGAGTGATTAACAGGGTTCTGCAGAAATAAAACATGCTGCATAGTGGCCCTTGAGGACCGGGATTGGGCACCACTGTCATTGACTTTATATGCCTATAGATCTCTGATTGTAACCCAGAAGCTGAAGTTTGAATGTGGTTAGCATGTAAAAAGTATTCTTAGTCTTTACTCAAGTAGAAGTATAGATACTAGTGTTTAAAATGTTTAAATATATGAGCTCAAGCTCTTTACTCAAGTAAAAGTGTGAAAGTATTGGTTTTAAAACTACTACTACTACTACAGTCTTCTGAAGCGCACTTGATGCCTTTAGTCAATACATCCCATTAACAAAAATCTTGCTTCTGGTCATTTGTTTTAAGCCCCTCCCATGTTACTAAATTGCTCATTTTGAAAAGTTGTTTGTTGTTGTTTATTGGGTGTTTTTCCTGTGTGTGTGTCAGAATAATGCAAAGAAACTGAGCCAGATTGATTCAAATGACGTACAGACGTTGGAGTCCTGGCAGGTGGACGCCATTAAACAAGTGTGGAGCGACCACGGCGTGCAACAGTGTTATGACCGCAGGAGGGAGTTCCAGCTGTCAGACTCAGCTAAATAGTAAGAGTCAGAGTCAGTTTGTCTATATTCTTTCTTTTTATCCATTTAGATTTGTGTCACTGTACTAATGTGGAATTATTTGTTGTTAATGTTTTAGTTATCTGAGTGACATGGACAGAATCTCAGCCCCAGGCTTCCTTCCTACTCTGCAGGACGTCTTGAGGGTCAGAGTTCCCACAACAGGAATCATAGAATACACCTTTGACATGTCAAAAGCCATCTTCAGGTAGAATGCTACTCTGCTTTTTGGTATTTATTTTGCAGAAAATAAAATAAAAAATAGAAATTTGGTCAAGACCTACCTCATGTTTTTATTTATCTGTGATAAAAAAGAAAAAGCAATGTATCTATTTAGGGGCTGCATAAATGCTTGTTCCGCACTTTATTTTTTTGTTCAACATAAATGTTAAGACCCTTTCAAACCAAAAGCAACACCACGTTAAATGTTGAACAATGTAACCAATGTTCTATGCAAAGGCCTTATAGCTACAGGCTACTTTGCAGACTCAGACCACGGTGACACCAGGTTTAAGTTCAACTGCTCCCCGCTGAACCAGAAATGACTGGTCAATGTGAAAACTGAACTCATTTCAAGCTTGAATTCCCCCCAAATCTCTCAAATTGTAACATTTCATGCACACACACACACACACACACACACACACACCTACTATGTTTCTATATCCTTGTGGGGACTTTCTATTGACTTCCATTCATTTTTTTTGGTAATTTTATATCCTAACCCTGACCATTTACCCTAAAATTAACCTCACAGGTACCCACTTGACCCTAAAACTAACCTAAACTTAATCACACCTTCATACCTAACCCGCCCCCTCCCCCCAAAACCAGCCTCCAAAGTCGTGGGGACCTGGCTTTGGTCCCCACAAGGAGCATTTGATCCCCACGAGGCTGCATTTTCCTGAAAAACCGTCCCCACCAAGTAGCAAAAACAAGGGCACAAACACACTGTGTTTCTCCATCCTTTCCATTGACTTCCATTCATTTACTGGTCATTTCTATAGCCTGACCTTTTACCCTAAAACGTACTACTCTAGTACCTACCTGACCTTAACTTAATTCATACCTTGGTCCTAAACCTGACCCCTTGGTTCTATCTGGGCCTGCCTGATCTGTTAACCGCTATGATTTCTTATTGGGCATTTTTGCATTTTTTCTTGGCTTTGCAGTGCAAACGGCTTTTTTTATTGGTTCATTGACTGGGAGCGTTTCATCATACAGATGAGATTAACTTTATGTGAATGGGTTACCGGATCTTTTTTTCACATGAGATTAACTACATTTTAACAGTAGCTAATCACCAAACAACACCTAGCTAAGATTAGCTACCATTTACCGGTCATCTCAAGTGTCAAACTGCTAAATGGCCCGGTACAGCCTTCAGTACTTTTCCTGTTCAATAAGGCAGGACTGGGGCTGAGCTGGGCTGAACTGTTGGGCCTTACAATGCAAAAATACATTAAGAATGACGGCCTTTAGGTGCTACAGATGTGGTTTGACAGAGGTGGTCCATGCGTGGGCCAGTGCCACATAACCCAAACCACAGCTGGGACATTTGTGGCATGCCATTTTAAAAACAGCGCAATCATTGCCAGACCTGGCCCATATCCTGTTGAAAAACCACGTCAGTCAGCTGTGCCAGCCTGGCACCAGATCTGGCCCACACACGCTATGTGGGGAAGTTCCCTTCTTGATATATTTCTTGTTTTGTTTTTATATCAGTGGCAGGTTTGGCGCTTGCTGCTTTTGGCCTGAAGGAGCCAACAAGTCAAACTTTAAATGCAAAGACAAAAGTTGCATGTATGTTTTGTCCAAGTATATTTAAGTGCACTATATGTGTTTTCAGGATGGTGGATGTGGGAGGTCAGCGGTCAGAAAGGCGAAAATGGATCCACTGTTTTGAAAACGTTACTTCCATCATATTCCTGGCAGCCCTCAGCGAATATGATCAAGTTCTATATGAGAGCAAAGATGATGTGCGTTCCAAAGCAAAATTTATTCAGTCAGATTCCAGAAGGATGGATTTTTTTTAACTGTTCTTATCTGATGTTTTTAGAACCGACTGCGAGAGAGCCTTGAGCTATTCAGAACGATTGTAACATCCAACTGGTTTCAGGAGTCCTCCACCATCCTTTTCCTGAATAAAACAGACATACTGGAAGAGAAAATCGCTCATTCACATTTGGCAACCTACTTCCCAGACTACAATGGTAAACTGTATTCTCCTGCTTGCTCTATTACTTTTACTGTTTACAGAAGTGAATCAGTTATCATCAGTAGTTTGATATATATATATATATATATATATATATATATCAAGCTAGTGGTGATAATTGTTTACTGGTAATACTTGTTTACTTTTTACTTGGAACTTGGTTTGTTGAAAAGCGAATGCATAGTACAATACTGTAACAAAGTCTATATATGATAGGAGTTTTGAATTGAAGGAACAATAAACGTGTGGGATTTTAATGTCACACCATTAATAGCATGTTTTAAATTTAGACTATGAATACTGCCCATTTTACTCACTCTAACCTTGATCCCTTACTCTCCCACAGGGCCTCAGAGTGATGTCAACACAGCAAAAAAATTCATTGAATCGATGTACATCCAGCGGCATGTTGGGCGTCATAAATCCCTCTACACCCACTTCACCTGTGCCACGGACACGGAGAACATCCGAGTCGTCTTCAAAGCAGTCAGAGATACGCTCCTCCAAGACAATCTTGAGCAGTTCAGCCTTTCATAAGGGAAAATAAGAAGGAAATCCCACCTTCAGGAACATAAAACCAAATCACAATCACATGTTCCACAAGTTGTATTAAATGCCCTATTAGGAGTTGTCTTTTTTAATTTATTTATACTTTGAAAAAAAGAGACAATCTAATAAAAGAGTTGGGAATTTTTCTGTTTTGTCCCTAAAAGTAAGTGCCAATTTATGGCAATGATGGTTTCTCTGAATAGGGGAAAAGGTTAAATTTCTCATAGCTACAGAAAACAAATGGATGACTGCACTGTAATTATAACGAGATGTAAAAAAAAGGGGTCTTTTTGCATTGCATAACATAAGGGTCAGATTGTTTTAACAAAATTTTAATGAGGAAGAATGTTACTCGCACTACAGCTTTAAGAGGAGGAAGCAATAGTTCACCCTAAAACAGTGATGGTGCTTTCATTTATTATTGAAATATTCCTTTTATTCTACAATAATACATATGTTCTTAAAGTGAAAAAGTTATTAAAGGTTTTTTTTTAATCCACTAGCTTTAACAAAATACAACTGTGAAAACCATGTGTGCGTGTTGTTAAATCTAAATTCTGCTGTATCTTTTTTCCCCAACATAAAAATTATTTTTATAACAATAATAAAAATAATAAAAAATTAATTCTCTACATTTTTCCCATCACACACGTGGAGCAATGGGAATTCTGGATCATTTTAGAAAGACATTTCTTTGGGATGGGCTCAATAAAAAGACAGCTTTTTTGGCTCCCAAGTGACTCCTCAGATTGTTTGTTGCATAAATTATTACCAAAGTACATGTAAAATGAATACTAATGTAAAAACATACATTATATCATATGCTTTATATGGCATAGCAAGAGGCAAAAGCTTCCAAAACCAGGATCTCCAGGGACAGTGGTCAGCTTTAGTCTTTAATGAGGAAACGACAGCTAATATTTCAGCAGTTCTGAAGAAACATTAGCTGTTGTTTCCTCATTAAGACAAACACGCACCACTGTCGCTGCTGCTCTGGTGACAGTGCTTCTGTTTTTGCTGTGCCACAATTTGCCATCGCATGCCAGTTGGACACGCCTTTGTCAGGTGAGTTTGAATGCACTTGCTTCTTCTTTTAGTGATTATTTAGCTTTATATTCCCAGCATGGAACTGAGTGCTACACAAACAAATGATAAAACACAGCTAAAAGCAAAAACTCATTGCAGTTAGACAAAAATGTTCAGTCTCTCATTGTGTATATAATTTGTAAATTTGCAACTATGTGTAGTGAAACAACACAACAAAACAACACTCAAAAACAAAAGAAATCAAAATGAAAATGTGCAAAACAAAAAGAAAAAGCAGCATCCAGGTGACAGTTTTTGCAAGTCTTTAGTGACATTCAGAAAAAATAGGAGTCACAACCAGGAACCAGCTTTTGGAGCCAGATTGTTTTCACAACCGACCCATCACTCGAGCAGAGGGCTGGTCATAGATGAGTTATGTCATTCTTCACAGTGCACCATTTTAGGTAGTTGACCAAATCAGTCCTGACTCAGGTACTAAGATATTGTTAAAATGCCTGTCAGACTATTACATTGTAGACCATTGATTATATTCAATCTAATTGTTAGCATTTACAGTATGTTTAAGTCCAAAAGTGGCTTGCACTAGATTTATTTAATTCCGTCTAGGGTAGACATTTCCAGTGTTGGTCAAAATTTTCACAAGTTGGCATGAATTGTCTTAAATGTTATTGTGTGACTGGGCATTAAATGAGACATATCATGCTTTTAAATCATTTAAATCATTCAATTAAGGTCTACATAAAGTGGAACTGCAATGCTTTGGTCTGAATTCCTCCTTATTGTAACTCCACAAGCCTCTCTTTCATCCCTTTTCTGAGGTGTGTCTCAGATCAGCTCGTTTTGAGGCTGTTTCTTTAAATCCAAAATGAGGTACTTCACACTTCACATCCCTTTCAGCTTCCACAGCGGTTCATTCCAGTTTGGTAGAAGTGTTTATGACTATGTACTGTACTGTAACATTCAGAAAACATCATAAAGAATAGAGTAAATTTAAGTTAAAAACATGACCTAAACAGAATAAATAAAGATATCTACACATCACAGAGAAAGACTAAATTCAACTTTTCTGCACTCCTAGAGATTCCAGTACAAACTGCATTTAATAGCTAAAAAAGTGCATTTTGCATGATATGTCCCCTTTAAGTAAAGATAAGACAGTAAAACAACTCAAGAATTTTAGCTTGTTGGCTTTGTTTATATCTTTATTTTCCACAAAAGCAGTGAGTTTGGATTCTTAAAAATAATTTTGAAACTGAAATAAAAATGATCTAATAATCACAAATATTACAGGGCAGCATGATGTCTTAGTGGTTAGCACTGATATATTGTCAGGAAAATACTGGGTCTTTCTTTGTGGAATTTGTATCTCAGTGGAATTTGCCTGGTTAAATAAAAAAACCAACATTTTATGTTTGTCTTTTTTAGTAAATCCAAGTTTTAATATAAAAGTAAATCTTTTCCACTCATTTATGCTGGGTTAACTCAATCATGAGTTAAAAGTACTCTGGGTTGGCTTAGTCCACATGTTTCACTCAGCAGTTTTCAGTGTGTACAACAGGTAAGATATTAACTGTTTACAAAGCATTACACACAACAAGTTGAATGGTCCACTTAATAAATGTCTGTATATTTAGGAACAGGGTTGCTTTATGTTATTGCGCAACAGCTGGGAGGTACTGATTAACAAAAAGCTGTTTTTAAACACCTCCAATTCACACTGATTGGCTTGGCGTGGTAATGACCTTTGTACTAAAGCAGCAGTCAACAGAGAGGTCTGTCAGGCTGATCTTCCTGTTAAACTGTTTGGACTGAGCTGGGTAAGTAAAAAAAAATATACCTTCAGTGAGCTTAGATTTGTAGATACACATAAAAGGAAAGACTGTCAAGACGCTTGATTTTATCAACTTAATGTTTTGTTTAAAGCCGAAAAGTTCGAAGCAGACAAGAAACGCCATAGAAGTCGCTATAAACAGTGGGATGATAAACTGCAGATGTTTGCTTTGGATTAGTCACTATTTTCTTGCGGTATGTAAAAGCTTGTGAATATTATCTGCACATGAAGCTGTGACAGGATTCTTGTCTGACTGTTCTCACTTCCTCTCAATCCCTGAGGGCAAATAAAATCTTGTAGCTGCACAGCCAAGCGCAGAGAGCCCACACTCCTCTATCACAGGTAGTAATAACACCGCTGTGCAAACACTCTCAGAGATGATCCCCTCCAGTCAAACATAATGACACACAAATACACCCTTCCTTTATATATATACTCGTTCTGTAGCACCGCCTGAGGAAGCTGCTCTGTTCAGAGCTGCTACAGCAGGTGATGCCCTTATTTGGTACTGGCCCAGATCACGTGATCACAAAATGGTGGAAGCTGTGAGCTGTTTTTAAGCTGAGCATCTCCATCGAGAGGCTTGAAGCAGGAAACAAGGCTGTACATTCATGCTCTGAGACGCAGAGGAGCAGAGATTCCTGAGCCCCAGCAGCGGTGAGTAGACTGTTTTTATTCAGGGAGGAGAAAAAGGTATATGTTCTGTTTTTTTTCCCTTCCTCCTCCTCTCTCACAGCCAGCAGACAGGAAGCAAGCGTGAGGGAGGGGCTGGCTGTCATCAGCACTGTGGTCCTGTGCTGTGATGTGGAAGTAGATCTGAAGCAGCTCAGCATCCTTCATGAAGGCTGTACATAAGATGCCATTTTTATTAGATTCCACAGTTCAGATCCGTGTTCCAGTGCTTTAATCTGGATGTATGTGTTCTGTGTGTGTGTGTGAGTGTGTGTGTGTGTGTGTGCACTCATAATAATCAACACAGACTAATCATCATTACAGTCTTGTTACCAGCGCAAGAATCACAGAAACATTAAGCATTTCTGTTTCCTCTGCTAATGTGATCACATTTCCAGTCTGCTGCAGAAAGCCCACTGAGGAGGAACAAGGATGTTTTTCTCTTTTTTCTCTCGTGCGAGTGAACACTCTTCACGTGACTCAGTGAATTTGCATCTCTGCCCAATCTGTGGCCAGGCAAGCGTGCCGGCTTTTGTTTTGAATCAGCACTAAGCAGCCAGGGAAGGGGGGAGGGGGGGGGGGGCGACACGC
>JAUBOC010000037.1:9997785-10009440 GCA_032275365.1 Anablepsoides cearensis | reverse complement strand
TTTTAGATTCCATCACTCACAGTTGAAGAGTACCTATGATAAAAATTACAGTCTTCTACATGCTTTGCAAATGGGAATACCTGAAAAATCAACAGTGTATCAAATACTTGTTCTCCCCACTGAGTTGGTACACTGACAGTATAAGCCACAATAAATATATTTTCTTGTATTTTACTTCTTTTGTACTTCAGAATGGAAAGATATTCTTTAAAAAAGTTCTTGGGCAGATCTGTCTGTATGACATGGAGCATTATCCTCTTTAAAACTTAAAGGCTGTAGTTGATCTGCAACAATGTTTATAAAAGGGAAGTCTGCATGAGGGCAAGTCCTGGAGAACGTTACTGAGCCTGCGATGGCTCAATTCCTTCTCATGTTGCATCACAATGCCTCAAGTTAACGCTGAACCTGTACAATGTGTCTCACAATAGGTGGAAAATGTTGGAAGCAGTCTACAGCCATACAGTCTCATATGAAGCAGCCTGGAGGGATCCATGAGTTCTGACATCATTTTTTTAGCAATTAGTGCCTCAACACATCTATGGAATCTGAACAAAGGAGCAATCTTTTGGACTATATGCAAATCAAAGAGGTTTTGGCCACATGACACTATCTGCTCTTGTTCATTGACAAGTTGTTTCTCCTTGGCTCCCTTTTGCTAACCCTGTAGATTTGACCACATAGCATTTGGGAACACTACGTCAGCTATAATAACAAACTGCCACTCATCAACGAAGCTTATTCCTGCCTATTTGTGTTGATTCCATCAGACTGAAATCAGAAGGTTTGCTTGTTTAATGGCCTTCAGAAAGTTACTGTTACAAAGAAACAGTCCGCGTCACTTTACCAGTCAGGTTGTGAGGAACTCGATGGTTCATTGGTGAATAGCTCACCAGTCATTTTAATTGTCAAGTTTCCTCATATTTACAAAAGGCAGAAATGTCATTGCTTATTATGAGAATTTGAGAGATCACAAGCGAGACTATTAATAATAAACCTTAACCATGTTTCTAATTCTAACCATGTATTTTGAGTTTAATTAGTGTTCAGCCCTAACTGTGATTTAAATTAATTACCACAACATTCACTAGAAGAAAAAATAAATTGTAAGGAAAAAGTAAGACAAGTGTCGAATTGGGGTCTCCAGTGAAGTAATTAGGGATTAACACTATTTATCGTTGACTATCATTTATTAGGATTTGTTTAGCATACAAACAGGGTTTATTAGAATAAACAAAACATGTAAAAAAAAATGGTTCCATTGTTGTTGTGATTTCTAGAGCAAAAAGTAACAATGGGCATGCACAAGGTTACATTGTTAGCTTTTCTTAAAAGCTCACACAACTCAAGACTACATTAATATACCAAATAATTGTATTAATATCTCAATTAAAAGAATATGCATTGCATGTTAGAGAGACTTATAAGTCTGGTAGAAAATCCTTTCATCTCTATCTTTGACTGCTTATTTGTATTTGGGTTATGGAGGCAACAGATCCAGGAGACATATCCTGACATCCCTCTCCCCAGCAACACCTAGGGGACTCCAAAGCATTCCCAGGCTAAACAAGATACACAATCCCTCTAGCGAGTTCTGGGTCTACCCCAGGGCCACGTACCAGTCGACGGTGTTTAGAAAACCTCCAAAGGGAGGTGTTCAGAAGGCATCCAGGATGCCTGAATCACCTCAACAGTCTCCTATCGATGCAGCAGCTCTACTTCAATCTCTTCCGCCTCCTATCTTTGAGGATGAGCACAGCCACCCTATGTAGGAAGCCAATTTTGGCTGCTTGTATCCAGGGTATAATTTTTCATTCATGATCATAACCTTGTGACCACAGGTGAGGGTTTGGGACATAGGCAGACCAGTAAAGTGAGGGATTTGCCTTTTGACTCAAATCTTTCTTTGCAATAACTGACTGAATTAAACACCCTCATTACTGAGGAAGATCCCTCCTATCATCGCTCATGAAATAAACGTTCAGAATGTTGAACTCCTCCTCCTGAGGCAAATCCCCACCCCAGACATGAGGCCTGGTTTAATCCTAAAGAGGGTGTCTTATGCAGTTCCGAGTGTCACTGAAAAAAACAATCTGCTAACAGAGCAGAAGCTGGTTGTTAAATTAGCAAGCTGGATTTTTTTTAGAACATTCAACTCATGTCCAAGTCTTCTTTTCATTGCTGCTGTTAACAAGAAACAGAAAACAAGTTTTTCCTCCTCAGACTCAACCATTGTTTATATGCTTTGCTATAAAACACAAAGGGAGGGAGGGAGAAATGATTTATCCCCCGTGACACAATATTTGAGTCATATATGAGAAAATATTGGAACTTATTGAAGTTTATTACAGTTGTTAAGAATATAATCAGTCAAAATGTACTCTCATGCATCATACGACCCCACTACTTTATGGATGATATTTGGGTTTAAATGTTTGTTAATATACATAATGTACCACCACCACCAGGACACACACACACATGCCTCTGCACTTTATTCCAGCATCTTGTTCATCCTGACAAATGCAAAGTAAACGTTAATCATTTGACTCGTATGTTGCTCTACTTTCTCAACAATGTTGTGCACACATTTAACTACGCGTTGCACTGATATCAGCCCCCAAAACAGTCATTAAATAGCCTCACCCTACATTTTCCTGCATTGTGTCACTGAAACACATTTCCACAGCATAGTTTCTACATCACTCTGCCTCCTCTGCACATACACAGCTCTCACACTTCCAGCTGTGAGGTGCACGTGTGAACAACAACTGTGGAGGGAAGTCTGGGCCGAACTGTCCGCACATTCTCAAGGAGATATTCAGTGATATTCATTGTCTCTTTGTGAACCACGGGAGGGCCAGCAGTTCAAAAGGGAGGGGGACTCACAAATAGTGTTATGCCTTGCAGCCAGAACTGCATGGAAAATATACAAGAGTAGATAAAGTCAAATGTGTATACAAGGAGGGGAACTAATTTTTCATTGTTTGTTGTTAGATTAATGTTTGGTCGTTTAGTTTATCTTTACGTTTACTTTATATATGAGAGCATATTTAGCCACATATTCACTAGGGAAGTCACAAAGAGCTGCAGGACAATCTAACAACACTGATAAACCGCTTCGGTGTTTGTGTTTTAAATTAGAGTGTCTTTGGAGAATGCACTAAATGCACACGCAGCAGTGTGTAAAACATTTTTAATGGGACACAAAGCCCAACTTAAAACCTTTAACACGGCCACATTTAGAATCTACGGGGGAAGAAAACTGCACTCGTCTAGCTTGTGCTGGGTTCAGGTGAAATTAAACTCCTCCCGGTGTACCTGAGCAGGTTCTGCAGCTGGCGTGGCAGAGCTCGCAGGTCCTGTGGGCGGAGTCGTGGTGGTATCCCTGGGGACACACATCCAGGCAGCGGCCCTCCTTCCGCAAGTAGACCAGGCCCGGGGAGCAGCTCAGGCAGCCGCCCTCCCCGCCGTCCATGCACTCGCCGCAGCTCGGGTCGCACCTCTCGCACATCCTGGAAGCGGCGTTTCCATAGTAACTGGGAAACAGGTGGTGAAAGTTAGGTTCGATTAAATTCAATTAAACGAAATGAGATTAGAGGTTTTGTCCATCCTCGCAGGAAATTCCCTTCCGCTGCCTCACGCGGAGCTATATCAGTTCAGCTCAGCCTAGATATGACAGCATGTAACGGAGGAAATGCCATCATTTCCCCTTAGTGATGAGGATGGCAGTGTTTACACAGAGCTCTGAAAAGGACTTATGTAGCATTTATATCCAGTTTGCTTTCCCTCGAGTATTTAACCGCTCATCAATTTAACGGAACATTAATTTATCTCACTCAGTTGCTGCAGCGGGCCTCATAAAGGGCTATTTAAACCTCCAGATGATTAAGCCTGCATCTCCAAACCTGTCTGGCTATCCACGGTGACATTAGGTCTCCAGGCTGATCATTTGTTAATGACAACTCTTCACCATGGCTTTAACTGTAAAAGATGAAGGGGGCGCAGCTGCACAGAGAGCAGGTTAAACTACCCGTGCAGGCAGGTCTCCACGCACTCTTTGGCCTCGCGGAAAAGGTGGGGTCTGCAGGTGAGACACTGGAGGCTGTACTTCCCAACACAGGTCTGACAGGAAGCGTGGCAGGGCTCACATTTCTGCCCTGACTCCTCCTGATAGTAGCCTGTTGGGCATTCATCCACACAGGTACCATCTGTTCCAACACACATATTCACACACATTCATTGCTTTAGTAAATGTGTCGCATGCGTATGAGAAGACATCAACAGGAGCAAACTCAACTCACTGAGCAGGAGATGTCCCTGGTTGCAGCTCAGGCAGTGGGCTTTGCTCGGGCCTGAACACCTGTGGCAGAACTTGTGGCAATCATAGCAGTCTCCGTCCTGGGCCGCGTACTGCCGCGGCGAGCACTTGAAGGCCGACGGGAGGCAGTAATTGTGGCTGTCCAGCCTCTGACCCTCTCTGCAGCTGGTGCAGGAGCCCAAGTGAGGCCCAGAGCATGTGAGACACGATGCGTCACAGTCTGGAAACAAACACAACACAGCTTAATGCATTTATGCCAGTGGTTTAGATTAAGATCATCAATATTTTCAAACTCTCCAAATGGTCATCAGATGCTTTGCTAACAGACTAACGGTGGATTTAATGATGAGATTTTAAGCGTGTGTATGGGTTATAAATAGCTACTACCACACCACGTTTTGGGAGGATATGTATTAAGTTGACTGAATTATTTTGTGTTTTCCATGTTTGGTCGGCTGTGGCATCCATCTTGAATTCACTACAAAAATTGTCTTTCTAACCAAGTTTTAAATACTTAAATCCAGCCAAAAAAATCTTTTTGATCTTGTTTTGAGACCGATTTACTAAACAAGAACTGATTGTGTCAGAATATTAATCTTGTTTTCGGAATGTGTAAGATTATTTGTCTTGTTAGCTGGAAATTTGACTCAAATTAAGTCAAAAATTTCTGCCAATGGAGTAAGATTACTTGGTAAGATTCTTGAAATAAGAAAAAATTGAGTCAAATCAAGTATTTCAAGAATCTTACCAAGTAAAATTTTCTTACTTCATTGGCAGAACTTTTTGACTTAATTTGAGTGAAATTTTCAGGCTAACAAGACAAATAAACTTACACATTCTGAAAACAAGATTAATATTCTTACACAATCAGTTGTTGTTCAGTAAATCAAAACAAGATCAAATAGTTTTTTGTTGGCTGGATATAAGGTTTTAAAACTTGGTTAGAAAGACAATTTTTGCAAAGAACTGTGTCAACCACAACATGTCAATTTTAAAAAAGTGCATCTAATAATTATTTCTTAAATGATAAAATTATCAACCATCAAGACATGAGATTTATTTTGTGAACAGACACTGTTGATTCTAAAACATTAACAGCAAATTACTCAACAAAGCTCTTGCACCTCTCAGAGGGTGACTGGGGATCAGTCTCATTGTACAACAGATTTTAGAACACAATCTGTAGAATTGACAGTTATAACCATTTTTATACTTTTTAAGGTCACTTATCTGTGGCAGCCATCTTGAACCAAATTAACTTTAAAGGTTATTCAGATGTAAATGTTCCTCTAATGGTTACTTTCTGCAAATATCAATAAAATGGTCCAGAGGTTTATATGATGTTATTCGTAACAGACACACAAAGAGATAACTGTCCGCTTTTAATGACTAATATAATATAATGTTTAAACTGTGCTTTACCACATAGTTATCACATGTAAGAGTTTAAACCAAAAATGTCTTCTATAAGAAAATCTCACCTCATTTTGCAGCAAAGTAATGAAATTCACTTTAAATATTTCACAAGTAGCAGCTGCTTTCAGTAGCAACTCAAGCAGGAGCTGCTTACAACATTTTTCTGTAAGAAACACACCATCCTCTGTTTGTTTTTTTTTGTTTTTTTTTTTTTGGAAAACCAAAACCAAAAGCAGTGTGTCTTTCTCTAGGGAACTGTCGTTAGCATCACTGCGCAGTTTCTAACATTTGACAGCTGCCTGTTAACCATCGTAGGAGCGTTGCTATTTTAGTCTGAGCCAAAGTCAAGAAGAACACTCAGGCAAAGCAGAGACGAGAAAAGGCTCAGAGGGTGCTTCACAGGACTGAAAACACAGCAGCAGTTAAAACAAAACTATGATGGAGCTGACTTTGTCATACTCTGAGATCATTTAAATTAGGGGAACTCGTTTTCTCGGATGTTTCAAACGATCGGAACAGACGGGTAAACTTGTGTTGCCCTTTTTTCAGCACGTGCTGTTTGTTCTACCTTCACACTCTCCTGTTGTGGTGTCCCTGTACGTATGGGAGGGGCAGGGTGCCAGACAGGCTCCATTGTGCAGCGTGGCCTCGGGGTCGACGCAGGCGTCGCAGTCATCGCTGTTCGGGTCGTCACATAAAGCGCAGTCAGCATGGCAACGCGCGCACTCCCCTTGCTCGTTGTCCTCAACAAACCCCTCGGGACAGTTTGCGACACACCGGCCCTCGTGGAGAAAGTGATATTCCTCGCAACCTGCACAAACAACAGCTTTTGCTTTTAAATGGACTCACAAAAAATGTATGGTCACAGATACTGCAAAGGCAACTGCAGGAGAAAAAAGGCTTAAATTGTCTTTGTTGCAAAATTTTCACCATAAAAACGAAGGTATGATGGAAGTTTGTGTCTGACTGTCTCTTTCCTGTCCCCCCAAACCCAGCCAGTCGAGGCAGATGGCCTCCCTTCTTGAGTCTGCTTCTGCTGGAGGTTTCTTCATGTTAAAAGGGATCCTAAATTTAATTTATATTAGCCCTAGACATCCTATCCCTGACCTCACTACCTAAAATTAACCAGTAATCCTGATCTCTAATATTAACCACAGACCCCAACCCAAAGACCCTATGTGGCGCAAACCCAGAAAGGGGGTTACCCGACGCATCAAAACCGAGTGCTGAGGGAACCTGGACAAGCAATATTTGAAGAGTCGGGAGAGAGAATGTGTTGAGATCGAAGACTGTGATAAAGTGAAGATTCAACGCAATCTGCTGGCTTCCTTAGATTGATTGATTGTTTTTTTTTGTACCACTGTACAAATAAACAATGAGACAACGTTTATTGTTAGTTAGCACTATTCAAATAAACTGAATTGAAGCTGAATTGTATTTTTTGATGGATAACATTAATAATGCATTGCAATAAAAAAAATAAAAATAAATTCCCTCTCATTGATAAACAGGTATTGACATACCAGGAAGTGATGACAAAAGGGAAAGCTTGTTTGTAAGTGCAGAATTGCTGCGGTGGCTAACACAGCAAAGAATCCAAAGTTTATTTTAGATTACTTTGAGAGATGAAGAAGAGTCAGAATTCTAATAATATTGTTTAAAAAACAAATACCAGGAAGTTCCATTTTTTCAAGGAGGTCCATTTGCCGGAGCTATCACGTGACTTTTCATGGTCAGAGAGAGCAGCCATATTGGTAGGGGCGAGGACATGCTGTTAAAGCCAAATGTGGTAACCATGACATAAACTAGAAGTACTAGTGCATACCTCCAATTTCATCCTGACTTCATGCGCAAAAGGAGAGAAAAAAAGTCAGAGACTCGTCACCTGACGTTATTCATCCACAACTGGTCCCGAATTCCACCGTGCAAAACGTCTGTTTTATGCCATTTTATGAGTTTTTAACAGTTTGACCATCTTCGGTGCTTCCTCGTAAAGTCAGCGCAGACACAGACAGCATCCCCCCCGCGCTGTCTGTGTCTTATTCCCGTAACGTTAAGACAATCACATTTATTTTTCTATGTTTCCAGACAGCAGTAATCAGCACTACTAGTTGATAACAGAATAATCACAACTGTCCCGACAGTAAACATCACGGGATGTGTCCCAGCGAGTTTGCGACTTTACTTCCGGTTTCATTCGTGCGTCTTATGTAATGTTAAGCCTCAAATTAAAAGAAAAAATCCTGTATCCGGTTCATAACCAAAATGTAATGTGTTCCTTTGGCCAATATCCACATGTGGTAAAAATTCCATGACAATCCCTCCATGGGTTTTTCAGTAATTTTGTCCACAGACCGACAGAATGACAGAACGACAGATAGACATACGCAAACGGAAACATTACCTCCTCCCTTGGCGGAGGTAATTAGGGTCAGCACATCAATGAATCTCAGTTTTCTAATGACAATTGTTTTTATTTGATAGAAATGCACATTTCTACATTGAATGATGCTTCTAATAGGCAGAAGTTAACCAATGAAAAGCTAATATTCATATCCAGTATCTTTGCAAAAATCTAGCCATGATAAATAGTTTACATTGACAGCTGGCTCCTTTCAATACGGCATTGTTCTGATGGTCAATCTTCTGAAGCGTGCGTGACTATATACCTCATTGAGGTCCCCTTTGTTGTCACTTCCTGTTTGACCTAAAAACATGCTAGTTAGGTGATAAAACTAGCAAAATTATGCAAAATTTCCTAAATATTAAAATGTTTTATTCCACTTTTTATATTTCCAGGAAAAGCATGGAACAGACACTTTAAATAACTTACAATTCATTAAATTTCCTATAAATGATTGGTTACAGAAATGAAGGTGAGAGTTTGCCCATGTTGTGCTTCTGTACCTGTGCACTGTCCAGCAGCGTCGCACTCTCGACAGGTGGCCGGGCACCCCGGATGGCACTCACCGTCCTGGACGGTGTGTGCTGGAGGACACTCCTCCACACACTGGTGGTTATGAAAGAGGAGAGGCTCTTCACAGGTCAGACAGTGAGAGGCATTCCTCTCACAAGAGGCACAGCCGGGTGCACAACTGTGACACAGCTGGCCTAGAGGATAACCCCTGTTGAGGCAAAAAAAATAAATAAATAATTAAAAATGAGTACCCAGAACAGCACACTGACAAAATGCACATCCACTACACACTGATTTGCTTTTATTCTGCAGCTCAAAAATACATTAACTGCATTTCTCAAGTTTATCCTTTAGCTCATAACAATTCATGTTAGTTGTAATAAAAATAGGACCTATTTATTTATTTATTTATTTATTTATTTATTTATTTATGATTCTGACATGTCATGCTCAGCTAAGCTGTCATTTGTACCTCTAGGGTAAACAAATGAAAGGATATGTTGTTTTTCTCCCCTGTACCAAAAAAACAAAACAAAAAAAGGCAGGTAATAATTTGGGACCCATCACATCAAACCTAAGATTGAGACGCAAAGTGGTATGTGGAGAAATAGGCAGCTATGTTGCACTGAACAAAACAATTTAATTTTGTCAAAACATAAACTTATCAATTAAATATATAAATATAATATTAAAGAATTTTTGCAAGCCCTGTTTTGAGCATTAAAAAGCAGGATTTTGAGCAGAATCTCCAGCATCGTCAATGGTGGCCATTTTACCACTGAAATACTGATGGAAAATGAGCTGTTTTTTTGAAAACATTAAAGTGGCTATGATTTAAGGGTGGTTAGACATGTTGAGATTGCATTTTTTCCATAAAAAAATTTAATTGTGGGGCATAGTTGTGTGCCACAGCTACTTGTGAAAGTTATGATTGAGAGTTTAAATTCTTATCATAATGATTCTATTTATTAGTAGGCTAATAACAAGAGCCTGTGAGACCTTGCTACTATTTCACAATTTACCCAACAATTTTAAATGATTAGGAGCTCTTTCATTTCAACTTAACTGGATCTGCAACTGGTTTCAAAGCAGGCTGGTTTGTTAGAAACAAATTGTTAGCTTTGTGTTTACAGAAGTACACCTGCCTGACTTTTGTGCAGCAAATTGAGCAAGTTACGATTATTTTTAATAATATATGCACCATATACATTCATGTTAGGAGTAGACATGCTCCCTGAGTCAAGATGGCTGCTGTTTGAAGAAGTCAGTCTCCATTGGCCAGAAGCTTAGCTAGATGAGCCATCTAGCCTTTATATATTTATGGATCCATGTATCAAAATTTAGATTTAAAATGTGCTTCGGTCATTTTTATCAAATCTGACTTAATCCTGATGTGATGTGACACATTGAACAAAACAGCTATAAAGCTCTTAAGTGTTTGGTAAAAAAAAAGAGTACAATGACAAATCACTTGTAAAAACATTTTAAACAGTCCTGTCAGAGCTGCTGGAACGTCTGCAAAGACAACCAGTTTTGACACTACGATTGAATGATACAAACCATAATCATGGCAAACTGATATTCAATCAAAGCTGTTTCAACATGATTTCAACTTCAACAGTCACTAAATAGAAATAAATGCATCAGAGACGCATAAATAAATTGTGTAGTAAGATTGACCCCTGACCTGATACACTCTGGAACACACCGCCCATTTTGCAGGAACAACATAGCTTTTGGAAAGCTCTGACAGCGGCTGCAGCGCTGAGCGCTGGAACACTGCAAGCAGCCCTGAGGGCAGGCCTCACACACACCGCTCAGCCGACTGGAGAAGAAGCCCGCTGGACACTTTGACACACATGTTTGCTGCGCAGTCAAAAATCGCCCTGGAGGAGGAGGAGCAACAAGTAAACATCACGGCTCTGAAAAAAGTGACACTAAGTTGCAGGTCTAAAATCGGAGGTGACTAAAGAGACCTTTTCCACAGATTGTGCACTGGTTCTTCTCCGGTCCAGAGCAGGATTCACAGGATGAGTGACAGTTTTCACACTCGCCATCATCTGGCAGGAGAAACAGCACCTTGATTATTGGACAACCACATTGACAATGTAGTTTTTTGTTACAGCACAAAACACAGCAGAGGGAACACTGAGCTCTGAGTCAGGACCATCGTTATTCTCATTCCTGACTTAATTATTTAGGATAAAAACTGTAAACAAAACAAAAACGGAAAGCAAATACGTGATCTTTGGTAAATCCATTTTTTACGTTTTGGTTTGTGTATAACCAAATTAAATGGACAATAATGTTTTTATTGTTAAGCTTAAAGGGATAACGTACTTAATTTTTTTAAAGTTATATTCAGTCATATAGTTATCATTAGTTATTACCTTATCAACCTCCTCAACCACAAAAACATGCAGAAGTCTTCATCCAGAATAGGCTATATATATATTTATATTTGTATTAGGGGTGCAACCATGCAGAAAATTCACGATTCGGTTTGATACTTTGGTCTCGTGGTTTGATATTTTTTTGATACACAAAAATGAGAAATTTCTATGCCCTTTTTGTATATCTTGTATTTATGTATTGAAATTAATTATGAACATTTGTTTACCCTCAAAGGTACAGTTTTTAAATTAAATTTTGCTTAAAAAGCTAGTTTCTCAGTGGATCTGTACTCAAAAATGCAGCCTAGGTGGAGTAGTCGAACACAGATCCACTGATCCCTCAACACATCTTCAGAAAACAAGTTGATAAAATAATAAAAAAAAATCTGTATTGTTTGATACAAGTGTGTATTGAACCTAAAGCTCTGTTCGATAAAGTTTGATACGGGTACATGTATTGTTTCACCCTTTATACAGTGGGGAGAACAAGTATTTGATACACTGTTGATTTTTCAGGTTTTCCCACTTGCAAACCATGTAGAAGACTGTAATTTTTATCATAGGTACTCTTCAACTGTGAGTGATGGAATCTAAAACAAAAATCCAGAAAA
>JAUBOC010000037.1:9936698-9946833 GCA_032275365.1 Anablepsoides cearensis | reverse complement strand
TATAAAGAAAAATCTGTTTTAGATGAGATTCTGCTTAAGCATTGTGAATATTACCATCTCGCCCTGTCTTTCCGCCAAAATGAGTGTGATGCTTGTTTGAACGAGCCACATAAACGTCACTAATGCAACCTAATTGATGACCTCCAGCACTTTCTATAGTGTCTCAATTTTCAAAAGCCAACACACGAGCTATTCCCTGTGAGATAAAGAGATAAATCTCACTTTGGTGTGTCTCTCCTCCACCCTTGCGCGCTGATAAATACCACAAAGACCAGATTGAAGAAAGGTTTCAGATCAAAGAAAATCCTCTACATCAAATAGCTTTGTAAATAGAGAGCAAATGAGGTTAAAAAGTGATAACCAAGGAAGTAAAAGCAGATGTAGGCCAGGAGCTTACAGCCCTGTCTAAGTACCTGTACCCGCTCCTGCCTCCAACACCCAGGAGAGCACATTGCTCCTAAGGAAGGTGCTGTACAAACTGCATAAATGAGACAAAATTGTATGCACCGAACCAGCAGCCAAAGGGAAGCCTGGCAGTCATGAGCATCCAGGGAGTGTTCTGGAGAAAGGGGGAAAAAAAAGACTGTTTGCTATGAATTCACACTCATTACTTGTTTACTTATAGAGGTGGCTGAGCACGCATGCTGCTATCATCTAACAGTTGCTGTCAGGAACTGTTGTGAGCATTTGATTATTCAATGTGACATTATACAGGAAACAGTAGGTGAGATGTAGACCTATAACAGCACACCCTAAACTCATTGTGTTGCTGAGGGGAAAAAAAAGATTCTGCTTGGTACAACTTACTATGGCTCGGTTCAGTTTTAACACGGGGCACTTCCTCCCACTTTATTTTCTCCTGCAGATGGTATCATTGCTGCTTCCAATTTTTAAAGCACCGCCTCCTAAAACTAAACTGTGTCTAGAGACCAAACATTCAGTGCATCCTGTGGAACTGTCATAAAAAGAAACTCCATCAGTTTTAACGAGTCAAAATTTTCCTTTTCAATGGTTTCAAGGGTTAAAACCTAATTTTTGCTTGGTTTAAGCACCTATATGATGAAGAATCTGTTTCATTACCTGGGACTGTTGGTTCAAAAACAACAACAAGTTCAAAAGGATAACTCACTATTCAGATAAAACAAAATTAGATACACTGACGCATGTAACTGATCTGCTAAAGAGTTAATATGATCCATCGCCAAAAGTAATGGAGAAACAATGTCTTTGCCTATGTTTGACCTTAGAGTTAGAAAAATATCACTTGAAACACAGGATGCATTTACTAGTAGTAACTTTTTTAGAATGTTATCATGTAAAACAACTTTTTGAAATCAGTCCCATTTAGGATGGTCACCAAAGACACGGACTTCAGAACACAAAAATGCCACTTACTACAAATTGAGCTACAATATGCTGTGGTAGTAGCTAAGCATCATCTTTAAAACACATTGTGGAAATATTGTCAATAACTGCTGGCATCAACTTTATTTGTCTGTTAGCATTAATATTTATTGAACCACTTTGCATGGCTCAATGGTTAGCATTGATAACATGAAACTCCTGAGCATGAGCCCCAGTTATTCTGTATGAAGTTTGCATGTTCTCCTTATGTTTGCATGGTTTTTCTCCTGGTACTTCGGTTTCCTCCCACAGTCTAAAAATGTGCACAATACATTGCCTTCTGGCCCAGGCCTGTCTTGCAAAAGTGAACTCAATGGGATTTGCCTGATTTAATAAAGGTTAAGAAATAAAGTTACTCTCAGAAAGAACATGTTAGCTTTACATCTATAATTCACTTCGGGAGTCACCACAAAATAAGATGACCATTACAGCTAATCAACATCAGACATATACACATTGATACAACTTAATTAGTTGTACATAAACTAAGCTCAAATTTTGTGTGAATATTTGCATGTGAAGAAACAGGAAGTGATGACAAAAGGGAACGTCTGCATGCTACAGTGGCCCAATATCAGATTATACTGGGTCACTATCAGACAGCGATGAAGAAGATTCAGATTTCAAATAATATTGTTTTAATTAAGATGTTTTTATGCTTTTGAGCAAGTTGACTACAGTTTTCCTAATAGTTTTCAAGCAGTAAGAACAACTTATTTTATAAAATAATGATTTTTTAAAAATTGTTTCATATCAAAACTGGAAAACCAAACACAAAATTCCATCATTTGTTTGGTAAAAGAAACATGAGGTGTAAATCTTTCACAAGTCTTCAGTTTGCCTATACAGCACTGTTTCTGGACTGCTGAGCTGCAGCAAAGATGGTTAGCAGACCCATTTACTGTGAGCCACCAACTGCAAAACACGTCATTTCAATTTAGTTGTGCTCGGTGTAAAGTCTGAACAGCTTCAGTGTCTAGGAGTAGTTAAACAGAAATCAGTGCAGATTTGTGTTGAGCAGAGGCCTGTTAATGAGAAAATTGGTACAAAATTTACTGTTCAGCCTCCCGGGGCTGGTAGCGGGGCCAAATTTAGTGCAGCATATGTGATGAGGTGTGCTTACCCAGTCTGTCCTAACATTCAAGCCAGGATTTTCCTTCAGCACCCGCCCACAATCGATATTCATCCAGAGCTCAGCAGTGATGCAAACAAAAGCCCTGCGCAGCTTTCCTGTTTATTGCAAAAGTCAGTCCATTATTTGTCTCAATATTACAAAGACAACGCAACAGTGCAGTGAGTCAGCTGAAGTGAATAAAAAGGCTAAACGTGATGGCTGGTTGCACACAATACTACTTTATCCTCTGCCCCCACTGAGGTATTGAGTGGCAGCTGATGGAGCGGAAGGCTCTGATGGATGAGAGGCTGTTGAGGAGATTTGACAGAGAGAGGTGTGACAGCATGATGGCAGTTTGCCACCTAAAAAAAAAAAGCTAAGTTTGCTTCAATCCGTTCCTATTTCTTTCACATCCATTCATCCGCACGGACTAACACATTAAGACTGGCTTCATGAGACTGTTAAAAAGTTTTTTAAGGGGTACTCAAGAGTGACTTTCAGAGCTGCATGATACTTTATGTCAGGGCATGTAGAGGTCTGCATATGTTGAATGATGACTTTGTTCTCCTTGATGGGGCACCAAGCTGAGCCTTTTGTGGGCAGTTAATTCTCAAGACTTCAAAACAGACAAAAAAAGAAATAAATCTATCAACGGAGTCCGGTGTTGTCTTCTGTACTGTATAATATGTGTAATATGCTCAAAAATATCATTGTGATAATATTAAGTGGGTGTTTTTAATTGTATGATAGGTGTTAAAGGAAACATCAGTCAGTTTGGGCCTTTTGTTCATTTGAATTGAACAAAGGATTTATGTTTAATGTGCTTGTCTTTTCCACATGGCAGATAAGTGCAATTAGGGGTCTCTGCAGTACATGTTGTCCTGTGGGCGGCCCTACCTGTGATTGGTGGAGGTCTTGGTTTGGGGCGTAGTGGACCCTAATCGTGATTGGCAGACGTCTTGATGTGGGTGGAGTTGGTCCTACCTGTAATTGGCAGGGGTCTTGGTGTGTGTGTAATTGACCCTAATCGTTATTGGTGGAGTTGGTCTGTGGGTGAATTTTTCCCTAACCTTGATTGGTCAGATTGACTTGTCTTGTGGGGCAATTTAAAAGAGGAAGTAATGATAATAGTAAAATAATGTGATTTAGTGATCGTCTATGTACAGTTTAAAACAGAACAATGACTCAAATAAAAAATATTGTGAACATAATTTGTAAACATCATTTATTGACATAAAATTTTATGCGGCAAACACCTTTTATCTAAAATTATGACTAATATTCATATTCATATTGATTTTTAGCTAGATTCTAACAGGCGGTTAGGAATGTTTTGACCAAACCAAATTGTTACACTTCCCTCCACATGTACGGCGTTCAAATTTCAAGCAGTTAGCACCTTCCTGTCTCGAGTTAGGACTAAAATTAAACTTAAAAAACATAGGTGCTTCCTGCCCAACTTGACCAAGGTACTCTACGCTGTCCCCAGCTTCTTCAAACCCCACTGTCAATCTGACCAATCACGGGGCCAACTGTGCCCACAAAAGTCAAACAGACCAATCATGTCTTGAGTCAACTCCTCCCACAAAACAAGAAACTCCTACTTATTGTCTGCAGAAACATCCTTTTTGACAGGTGTGGGTCAGATCTGGTGTCAAGCTAAGGGTTAAGTGAGGTGCTTTGCCCAAGAGCCCAGAGTGGGGCAAATAAGGGTTTCCCAGCCACATTTTTGTTGTTGATCTGAGCAGATGAACTGGTTCACCTTCTCCAACCTCTGTGCCATCACTCCCACTCCACCAATGATGGCACTTTTTAAGATGGCATGTCTCAACTGGCTGTAGTTTGGTTTATCTTGACCCATGTATGGACCACCTTGGGCAAACCACATCTGGGCCAACAAAAAGCTGTCATTCTTTACGGTATCTGGGCTGAGTGCTTATTTTATGGGCCAGAACTGGGCCAGACTATGTGGTTGTGTCTGTTTTTTCAGGGGCTTCTCAGTTGGACAGTTTGAGATTTACCTTGATCATTTACCTTGGATGTCCTCAGAAAACCTTATTTTCACATCAGGTTGTCACCACCTGTTCTCCTATTTTCATCCACTCAACAATATCCACTTGCTCTGTCTCATCCCAATATTTATACAGCTTTCAATCACTTTTTTATCAAATCTTCAGTTGATTTGCTGCCATTTTTTTATTATTTGTCAGATTTGCTTTCTTCTTTCTTGGTTTGGTTTTTTTTGTTTGCTCAAGTTTAGCTCTCAGATTTGCTGTTGTTGCTGACTGTGCCTTGAGATCGTGTCTATGAACACCACAAACAGGATCAAAGACAAGGAACAGCCCTTGCGGAGTCTAACATGAAGTGAGAAAGAGCTTGACTTTGTGCAAAGAATGAGGACACAACTCCTGCTTTGGTCATACAGAGACCAAACTAGACGTGCCATACTCCCACAACACCCCCTCACAGAACGCCTCGAGGAACGCAATCATAAGCCTTCTCCAGGTCCGCAAAACACATGAACACTAAAGAATCAAACTCCCATGAACCCATTGGAAACTTTGCAAGTGTGAAGATCTGGTCCATGGTTCCATGACCAGAACAGAAGCCCCACTGTTCCTGCAGACTTTGAGGTTCAACAATCAGTCTGGTCATATTCACACCATGAAAGTCCTTTGGTCCGCTTGTTTGGTCTGGACCAAAAGTGGACTTTATTTTATTTGTTTGGTGCAGTTTGCATTCACATTGTTCTTTTTTGCAAACAAACTATAACTTGTAAACAAAGCCACGAGGATGACGATCATTGCTTCCACTGGACAGAAAGGACGGGGGCGGGACTGAGCGCACAGACCTAGAAAAAAACATGAATGTCCTGCGTGCTGCAGTTGTGATGTGCACATTTGTGCTGATAGTACAACTGCAATACCATTTAAAGTGTCAATAGCAGATAATTTACTGGTGGTTTTGCGTTGAAATTCAAATTTTGGAGCAGCGTCAGTAAATGTGTGCAAGCCCAAGGAGACGAGGTGCTCTGCGTGTTCTGACCCACAACATGCTGGCAGCAGAACTGCTAAGCAGAAGACTACAAAACGGGTATGATTTCAGTTTATTTAGCTTAGCAACGGTGACCCGTGAAGTCCAAAAAGGCGCGTGTTTTATGCAGTTGGTTTGGTTCGAGTCCAGTCTGTATTCACACCAGAACCGAACTGAAGCGAACCGCACCAGAGTTTGTTTGGAAGCGGACCGAGACCACCTCAAAATGCGTGTCTCGGTCCGGTTGTTTGATCCACACCAGAGTCCACAAGAGTGTATTCACACCTGCACAAAAGGTCCAAACCCACACTGGAAACAAACTCTGGTCTGTTTACAGCGGACCGATTGTGTCAGGTGTGAATATGACCAAAGGGTCCCTTCCAACACCCTGGAGTAAACTATACCAGGGAGGCTAAGACACGACTGTCTCAGTCCTCTATGCAACACTAAAAAGAGATATATCAGCCATGATACCTTCACACTGTTCATAACTGTCATTTTAAGCAGTAAAAATAAAATGTTTATAAACAATTCAAAGCACTTTACTGTAACTTTTCCTATTTATCAATGTTACACAGCACTATTGAGCGCATTACTCTTCCCTATGCACAATGCACACACCAAAGAGCACATCGGGGGCCATATAGAGCTCAGTCTTGACACTTTGACACACGGTCTGGGAGAGCAGGGGGAAAAACCATTAGCCTTTAGATTAGTGGATGACCACTTGGCACTGCTTTCCTGTTCCAAGCCACTGCTGACCTATGACTGTTCTTTAATCTCGAAAGCTTGTTCATTATTGGAATAGTGAAAATTAAAGCCCTCACAGAGAAAATGAATTTCGCTACTTAACACCTCGGTCCACCGATTGTGGCGACAAGAGACCCTTTTGGTTGTTCATGTAGGAGGACTTATTTGGAAGGGTGGCATCAAAAAAGGAAAGAAAAAAAACAGCAGCCATAAATGTTAAATTTTAACTTGTCACCTTATATTTGAGGGCTGAAAAAGCAGTTTGCTCTTGTCCCACAGAGATTACACTAAAAGGCTGCAAAGATGTTTCTTTTTTGCTCATGACAAGCTGAAACACACAAGGGAGTGTAAAAGTTTATTCTCGTTTATAGCATGTTTAAGCTTGAAATGAAAGCCAAAGAGAGCCGCAGTTTGAAACTCCTTATAGAGCATTAGAAATGCATTTATTATTCATAATAATCTCAATAATCACTGCTTTTGGTCATTGATGGCAGAGTGAAATGAGGATACTAATATTAGATCTTTCAGGTTAGCAATCAGCATTTAATATCTCATATATTGATTATTTCTGATAATGACGGAGGCGCAGTGCCAAACAGGAGCTGATTAAGAGTGGATGAGCTTTTCAGGATCTAATTTAGCTGTGGATGTGATTTCAGCATGATTAATATTTATATGACACATCAGCCACATTAGGCCCGGCTTTCCTGTTCCACATGCCACTCTTGATCTCGCTCTCCCCTCCCTGTTTAAAAGACAAGGTGCAGTGGTGATGGGAACCATCTGGCGCTCGCTGCTGGCACGAGTTTCGGCTCAGTGATTATTGCCAAACAGCGTGAACAAGGGTTTTCACTCTCCCTCGTTCCTCGGTGTGTCTCCCTCTTCTTCTGTTTCACACCCAGACTCTATATATGTCACCCCCTTACATATAAACAAACTCACAAGTGCATGGAAACACATTTGTAAGAACATATCTTGTTTTATATGGTTTCACATTGGTGGTGAATGGTTGGATGCAACATTACTAACTGTTGATGTTTTTTGTTTTTGTCTCGTTGTCATTGATGTAAGGAAAAGAAAAAAAATGTATGGACCAAATAATCCCATCATTTCATTTTTTTTCCCTTGTTTTCTTGCTGTGAAAATCTAACGCCCCTGCTGGCTGAGCATTTCTTCTCCGTAGTTTCCCATGAATGAGAGTGATGCCTACAGTGTGTTTCCTCCCTCTCCCCGGTGAGACGCCTGTTGCTCCACGGCTCAGCCCTGTAGTTAAGATGGATTACTGCAGAAGAATTGCGTGCCCTGCCCTTTACACGTTTCACACAAACCACTTCTCCATTATCAGCTTCATTCACGGGAAGCGGACGGGCGCGCATACATACACACGCAGGATCCGAAACACCGAAATCCATACAGGTCTGAACACTCTGACAGGGTTGTTAGCAAAAGGTCAAAGTCACAAATCTGACAGATCTGTTTTTTAGAGAGACAAACGCCTCTCACATCCAGTTAAACTGAGAACACAGCAGATATTTTTTCCTCTATTTGTTTTTCCATCAGTATTTATCTCTGTCTCTCTGGGGGTCTTTCTGCAAAGACACACAATAAAGTGGGAATCAGCTTCATGTTTGCATTGATTTCTTATCAGTTATAGACCAGATTAGAAATAACAATAATAAATTAAAGGTCTAGAATTCCTTGAGGGATTGTGTGTCGTGCCCTGCTTTTCATGCCTGAAGATTGTTTTATGTTGAGAACTGACATGAGTGTAGCTGCTTTGTTCAAACCTTTGGAAGTGTTGTTATGTGTGATCTTGTGCGATATCACAAGATGTCGTGCTCAGAATGT
Source organism: Anablepsoides cearensis (assembly GCA_032275365.1). Taxonomy (NCBI): domain Eukaryota; kingdom Metazoa; phylum Chordata; class Actinopteri; order Cyprinodontiformes; family Rivulidae; genus Anablepsoides; species Anablepsoides cearensis. Next base: position 9,938,684 of record JAUBOC010000037.1, on the reverse strand, counting down.
GTTTGTGTGAATGACTCTCAGGTAAACTTTAGTGCTGGATAATGTTGATAAGCTGTGGTGGCCATTTTGAATATAAATTACTCTGAAACACGAGTTGTAGATGTTTGCCCACTGAACATTACCTTTAAACAGGACTGAACATGTTGCCATTGGAGAAGCTAAGTCAATGATTCATACAGTCACTTGTGGAGTTCCTCAGGGGTCAGTTCTTGGCCCTACTCTCTTTACATTATACATCCTGCCTCTCGGACAAGTCATCAGCCACCAAGGAATATCCTTCCATTGTTATGCTGATGACACTCAGCTTTATATAAAAATAGACTCGCAGCCATCTGCTTCTTCTTCTACATCCTCCTCATCATCACTCTCCTCACTCACAGCCTGTCTGGAAGACATAAAGTCATAGATGAACAACAACTATCTTCAACTTAATAGTTCTAAAACTGAGGCAATGCTGATTGGCACTCCTCATCAGGTTCAGTCATCCTCCATCACAGCCATAACCTTTTCCGGACAGGACATCCCACTTTCCAGTACTGTCACCAACCTTGGTGTCCGTTTTGACCCTCACCTTTCCTTTGACACTCACGTGAAACACCTGTGCAAAACCTCCTTTTTTCATCTAAAAAACATTGCCAGTCTCATCCCATTACTTTCTCAACTGGACGCTGAAAAACTTGTCCATGCCTTTGTATCATCAAGACTGGACTACTGCAACTCCATTCTCTTTGGTATCTCAAATAAAAATCTTCAAAAACTCCAGTTCATCCAAAATAGTGCAGCACGTCTTCTGACAAAAACAAAAAAATATGACCATATCACACCAGTCCTGCATTCTCTTCACTGGCTTCCTGTCCCTGCCAGAATCCAGTACAAGATCGGTCTTCTGACACACCAGCGTATACATGGCAACGCACACCCCTACCTTAAAGAACTGCTCCTTCCACACAATAAAACTCATTCTCTCCGTTCTGGTAACTCCTGCACTCTTCAAATCCCCAGAACAAAGCTCAGCACCATGGGGGACCGAGCCTTCGGCACTATTGCTCCTCGCCTGTGGAATTCACTCCCAGATCATTAAGGGAACCACAGACTGAAGAATCCTTTAAAAAAGGACGTACCTGCTTTGCAGTTTTTATAGCCATGTTTGATTTTTATTTTTTTTTTATGTAGCACTTTGAGATTTTTGAATGTAAAGTGCCCTATAAATCAAATGTATTATTATTATTATTATAATTATTATTATTATTATTATTATTATTATTATTATTATTATTATTATTATTATTATTATTATTATTATTAAAATATAACTCAAGTCGATGGAAGCCTGTGTGTGTACTCTGCAATCTGGGGGAGTTTTGAGAGAAAACCAAGTCCTACAGCAGTGAGAGACACTCTGTGTAAAAGAAGACAAAAATGCCGATTTGATGTATCATTTGTTTATATAAGAATGAGTTGTGGGAAGAGCACAGTTTATAGTATATTTAAATTGGTTTGTTTAAGCTGTACAACAAAATAGAGGACAATGACATTAAACAGGATAATACAGCATTAATAAAGGTTCAGGTTAATTGAAGCAGACTTGTTGTCATTTTAGCTGTCCTGAACTGACCTTGATCCTGAGTTAGTACAGGTCCTCCTACTGTCCTGTGTATCTATTAGTCCCGTTTTTATAATCTGCTGACATGCTCCCATATTCAGCAGAAAACACTCCTTTCAACCCTTTAACTTGGCAAAGCTGCAGAACAAACTTTGAGGCCTCCACATCTCTCAGGAGTGTAATTCTTTCAAAGAAGTTTTGATAAGAAGTAAATTACATAATCCTTTTTGGCAGATAGAAAATCCAGCTCCTAATTCCTTCCTTAGGTGTCTCGAGTTACACTACTCTTTGGCAACGAGCTGTGTGTACATGTGTGTGTGTGTGTGTGTGTGTGTGTGTGTGTGTGTGTGTGTGTGTGTGTGTGTGTGTGTGTGTGTGTGTGT
>JAUBOC010000037.1:9880511-9891317 GCA_032275365.1 Anablepsoides cearensis | reverse complement strand
TTGAAAAGGTAAGTTTTTAACTGAGCTTTAAAAGAGTCCACAGAGTCGGCTGATCTTAAATTCAGAGGTAGAGAGTTGTGTGCCAGTTTTGTTGTCCAGTCTGGCCACGCCCGTTGAGTTTATCAGCCATTAGCAGAGCGTTTGATGCGAGACGTCCCGCTGGGCTCGTTAAGCCATTTAGAGGCACACCAAGCTGACGATGCAACAACAAACACAAAATACCTGGTTTCCATGCCTGACCACATGTAACGTGCAGATGTGTTCTCGACATTCCAAGGCAAGTTTGTAATGCAGGGTTTTTCCACTTTTTTTACAATATAAGGAACACAATTTTACTGAGCCCCTAAACGGACATTGGATTAAAAAAATACTATCTTGTGCCCACCAGATACTTTCTTAGCAGTTATCCAATGAGCCCCTAAAGGGACATTAGATGAAAAAAAAAACATCTCATGCCACCAGATAACTCACAGGATATTTCTGATTATGGCTAAATGGACAAATGTGACATTATCTATTTTCAGTTTGGGCTGCCATAAAAAGAAATTTGCGTTGCTTTCCCGACGTCGGTGCACCCATTTTAAATGTTGTCGGTTCATTATCAGCTGCACAGACAACAGCTGATTAAAGTTTGAAACATTTCATAGCAGGAGTGGGCACACGGCTCCGATTGGATCATTACGCCGCAGAAGAAGCCCTCTGCGTAGCAAACCTCTCAGAGACTGTCCTCCCGCGTTTCCCGGATGTTTACGGTTTCCATGACAAGGGGATAGTTTGGCTAAAGCTAGCCGGCTGCCTTCTCAGGCTTTTATCTCAAAAAGTACCAAACAGATTTATATGAAACATTCAGGGAATGTTTGTTACATCACAGAGAACAGCCTATTAAAGTTTGAAACATTTCCGATCGGATCATCATGCCGCAGAAGAAGCACTCTGCCTGGTGACGGTTGGAGAGCTAGCTGCACGGAGCTACTCTCCAGTGCTCAGGTGTTTACTCTCTTTCCTGGACAACAGAAGAGGGGACTGGAGGGCAGAGTAGACTCACCCCCATTCCTTTGTAAAATATTAAAATAAATAAGTCAAATAAATCCACCTTGTTTTGAAGAAACCTTCACAGGGAGCTACGGCTGACAGAAATTTGAGTCAAATTGGTCAGTGTATCTTTTGCATATTAGATTTTTGTTTTAGAAACGCTTTTTAAAAAACAAGAAACAAGTAGCTATTTAAGTTTTTTTTTAAATACAGAAATTAAAATGAAAATTCAAAAAGTTTTTCATTAGTTTTAAACAGGTATGAGCGAAATAAAAAAAAGAATGATCTGTGCCTGGCGGACGAGCCAAACCCACTGCGCCTAAATGCATATTGAAGCAGTCTGGGGCAGTCTGCACTTATATAGTGGACTAATAACCACTAAGAAAGTATCTTCTTTTTTTTTTTTCAATTTCTTGATCAATCACCAAAACAAGAAAGAAAAAAATAGCAGCTAGAAGATGAAGATGTTTTTAAATTGAGAAAGCTTTCTGGATAAAAAGTGAAACATCTTCAGCTTCAAAAATCAAGTTCTATGTGTTTTGTTTTTTATTTTTAATTTTTGTTATTTTCTTTTGTGTGTGTGTGTGTGTGTGTGGGGGGGTAATTTCATCAAAAGAACATGCTTGCATTCTTTGTTTTATAGCTCCAGATGATTATTTTATGCCTAACCATTTTATTTCTTATAAGCATATCATTACATGAGGTTAAAAAGAGTTGTATTTAACACAAAACACACATATCATTTTACACCACCTGTTTTCATAGAAACAAGATTTACAGGAGGCCTTTTATGTTTGTGTCAACCATAATTTATGAATAGGTGAGGGCATTTCAAGTCTACAAAGATGTGCAATTCCTGCCACTAGATGTCCCTAGATGTGTTAAACTGAACAATTAAAGAGAAACAAAACAATTATGCATATTGATTCCTGTTTAGCAAAAACTTTGGTGCTTGTACTATAGGTGAGTAAAACCTGTCTGTCTATCCATTTATACAGTATATTTATTAGATGTTAGATTATGGAGGCAGCAGGGCCAGAAGGGGATCTCAGACACTCTTTCCCCCCAGCGCCAATCTCCACCTCCAGTCCCAAAGGCCTCCTCAGGCTAAAAGGAATATAAAATCCATCCAGTGAGTTCTGGGTCTGCCCCAGGCTCTCCTACATACACGATGCACCCAAAATCCTTAAAAGGCGTGTGATCTGGAGGCAGATATTTGAACCCTGATGATTGGTTTTGATTCAGAAAAAGGAAAGGCTTTACTCTAAGCCCTCTCAGATGACGTAACTTTTCACCTTAAGGCTCATCTTCAGTACATAACTGTACATAACCTATTTCACTCTAACAAATGTGATCCGGTTCTTTCAGTCATGATTCATATATAATGATCAAAGTTAAAGGTTGGGATATAGTAGATGGAATGTTTGTCTTTTGGCTCAACTCCTTCTATATCACTCCATAAGAGCACTGCAACCTCATTATTGTGGGCAAAGCCCCAATCCATCTACCCATTTCTTCTTTCATCCTACTGTCACTCAAGACACAGAGATGCTAAAATTTCTTTACTTAGGTAGATACTCATCCCCAACTGAAAGGGAGTAATCCACCTTAGAGAGGAGCAGGCATTAATCCAGACCACTTCACCCTCAGAGGTGATTTACTTCTGTATATGCTGAAAGTCATTTTCTGAAGATACCAAAACATATATATTTTTTAAATCTCTCCAGTCCTTCCCCTTTATTAGTCTGCATGATCCATGGATTGACAAAATCCTCAATGTGTATCCTCCACAAAGTGTTCGGCTAAAATCAACAGTTTGCCACAATAACCGAGCACAGCAGAGGACAGGCTTTCATTTTCTGAGGTGTCAAATGGTTTACAAGAATTCCCTTATGGCCTAATGAAATTCATTTATCAGTGGCTGTCCCAGACACCCCCCACTGGATCCAACTCAACACCAGGTGGTAATCAGACAGCTTTGCCTCTTTCGATACAAAGACATAAATTCACAGAGCTGATGTTATGATTACAAAATCCTTTATCAGCCATAGACCCAACGATGGCCTGAAACCGAGTATGCTAATTATATCAATCCTACACTTCAACATGGCGTTCATTATGGACACTTTATGCCAAGCACAGAGGTTCAACAACAGAAAACTGCAAATACAGATCAGAGAGGTTATTCTTATTTGAATCCCCCCAGGAACAATGAAAACTCTGAATGACACTTTTCTCAAAACACCATCCTCAAACTCTAAGAGGGTGGATCATTTGAATTAATGTTTGATTCAGGTAAACACAAACAAGCCTTGTTTAATGGGAAGAACTTCAATACCAAGTTACTCAGGAGCCTTGTGAGTTTACTAACACACCTAATTTTACTTTTATGTGTAAAAGTAATGTATAAGAGTTCAGTTTGGTTCCAAAACCCAAGCCATGTATGGAGTTGAGCCCAACCTCTGTAACACACTCCAGTCCCTTTTCTTACCCAAAATGACCCAGAAGCCAGTTTTAATGTTGGGATTCACCCCACATCAGCCCACTGCCACTACTTGCTACTGACTCCACGTTGCACTCAGTCATGATTTCTCTTTCTGCATGTGGTTGGTTCATGTGGACAAAAGCACCCTGATCAAAACATTTTGCTGTTGACACGATTTCAGTAAAAAAAAAAAAGAAAAGAAAAAGAAACAAGGACAAAACCATGGAAACTGTCAACTCTAAATAAACCACTAATGTGAAAGGATGTCTAATATGGACACCTCTCGTGGAAACCATGAAAACCTACTGAAAAGGTTTATCAGCTTGATATTTACTGCAGTAAAAACACACAAACGTGATCATCAGTGTGGTGCTAGTTCAACTGCATCTCTAACTCTGTCGGAAAGATTGTAGTAGCACCTAAAACCATTTAATTTGCTTTTTGATAAATTATTTTTATTATTCATAAATGTTTTTATATTCCATATTACTTCAAATCAATTTTAAAATGACAAAAAAATTGTCATTTTTCTTTATAAATTAGAATGAAAACAATATCAGAAAATACTTTAATAAATTATAAGGATTTCTTTATCACCGTGTAATCAAAAATACTTTTTTATAAGGAGCACATTGGGTCAACTTACGCTATTTTTCTTTGCAGGTGGTGAGCTCATGAGAAAAAAAATTTATGCTTGATAGTAAAATTTTCTTTAGATGGTATTTTAGCCATTAAAACAAGGACAAAACCGTGGCAGCTGTCAGCAAAAACAATAACTGAAACAACTGTGAAGGAAAAAGAAAACCAGTGTGTTTAAAGAAAGCAGTCATCTGTTAAAAACACAAATTTAAGGAAAGTGATTTGGATTCTTGGGCTGCCAGTTTTGACATGTAGACACTTCCTGCTCCAGTACCTTTTTTAACCATCCATCTTTTGCTTAAGAGAAGCCAGAGGCCGCAAGTGGAACAGACGGCTGTAAATCATCACGTTCTCACACTGTTATATACCCCCTTTTTCTGTGATCTTTGGTGACATTTTCATAGCAGGGGACCATGTTTAGATCTATCAACCCTGTAATATCCTCCCTGAAAAGGGTCACAATTACTACAAAGAGCAACCTTCAACACCAGCTGTTATTTTCCTGTGTGCGACTGGACTTCAAGATCGACCGGGGTGATAAATGGGAGTTTGACTATTTAAAGAAAAAAAGAATTAAAATCAAATTCTAATTCTGTCCTTGAAGGGACAGCTAAAGCTGAGACGGAATTCAAAAGAACTCTGTTCATTTCCTGGACTGCGGATACGTTTGTCTGGGAAATGCATTATCTTCCCACTTTGATACTGCTAGACAGGGAGGAGAGAGAAAAAGAAAACTGCAAGTTCAGTTTCAAAGAGTTTGGATGTAACAAAGGAATATTATTGAGCTGGCGCGGCGTCTGTGCCTCCACACTAAAACATGGTCGCTGATTTCATCTCAAGATACTCCACTTTACCACATGTGGCTGCGGCCCATTTCCTCCTGCTGAACCGCTTATTATGAGGAATAGTGGGCTATAATTCTGCATAAGAGACTGACAAACTCCTACTCAAAAATCAGACGTATAATTGAATGCTCATGACAAGACCAGCCAACCCCAACACGAGCAAAAATAACAGTTTGTTTGCATTGTGTGGGCGTAGATTACATTCATGCAATTTAATGTCCCATATTTGAATTTTCTTTCTCTGATACATTTTTTAAAAAAATGAAGGCAAGAGGTGATTGCTTTGCCTTTGAAAGCGTAATTTTACATTTAGTTTGAACATTAAATATACTACTGATAAAGTTAACAACCAATCAATTAGCATTTTCAGTCATCTTGGGAACACTCTGTAGCATTTTGACTCATCAACCTCATGTTTGACGGCGCATGGAGCTTAAATAGGGAGGGTGTGTTTTTATATTTATATATATGCGTAATGATTTGATGCACTTTTCATTTCTTCCTGACATCAAACATGTGCTTGTCATCATGCCTGATTACACACCAGGAGAGAACAATAATTGCTTCCACGTGCTGCTTTATGCAAACCGCCCTTTGTTCCTCGCAACGGTCGGTCATGCAGGGTGAGTCTGCTACAAACGTGAGCTGCACTGTGTTTGAGCAAATGACCCATTGTGCTCTATCCTTCCCTTGTTTTTTTTTTTTTGTTTGTTTTTTTCCAGTTTCCAGCTGCACTGCAGAACTTCAGAACTCAGACACGGTTGGTCTCAGTGTGCCAGGAGTATTAAGAATTAATAAGAGTGTCTGGAATGAGACTCACTGGAGAACAATGCACTGCTGTTCACTCTGCGGATGCAAGTAGCTCAATAATGCGCCGGTGTGTCTTTTCCGACTTCCCTGAAATTATCCTACATATGTTTTGCCTTAAAAAGTCAACATGATGAGTGCTCCGGTATTAAGGAATGTGGGCTTCTTCAGAACTTCTAGATATGTAGCAAACACCCTGTCCACAGTCTTGTGCCATGGTCTCGTAATCCTGAAGCTGTGAGTCGGAGGCCAGGTTGGGTCATCTGCCGTAAAACAGTTGCAAAACCTTCTGAGTTCACTCACTGTGGTGACCCCTGCAGGGGAGGGAGAAGCCGAAAACTGACATTTTTTTTTCGCCACTAGCTTACACTAGCTTAATGAAAACATTGAAATGCCCATGACATGCCACTAGGTGTCAAGAATGTCCTTATTAACGTTATGTCTCACTACAGAAGAACATGCTTAGCTTAAGGAAGTGTCTCTGTTCAGAGACAAGTTGGTGAGAAAATATGTTTCAGTTCAGTTTGACTAAATTTAGAAGGTTTGTGACCAAGTGACCAACGAGCCATGTGGCCATGCGTTTGAAAAATCACATCCTATTTCTTTGCACGGCTTGAAAAAATACTTTCTTGGCCATACTCTATTTGTGCTGCCTACCTCTGCCCACCTTGTTGTAGGAATCACACCTTTTAGACCTCCAGAGTGACAGGGTGACTAACGTTCACCAGCTGTTCCTGATCCTGGCTGATGAGACCCAGTATTTAAGGCCTGCATGCATGTCATCTTCTCTCTGCTGGAACATTACATTTCCGAAGTACCTCCTCTGGGTAATTCTCCTGGTAACACCTGTACGCCCTGCGTCAGACATCTTGTCTTCTCCAATCCTGTGAAACACAATATTAACATCAAAACAAAACATGACAGTCATCACATCAAGACTAACTCTGAACCAATACTCTGTGGATATCACCATTATTAGCTCTCTACAGTCCTCGAGAACCACTGCACCACTTGTGAACAAAAGCACTATCGGACTTTCTTACCTGTGTGTGGTCTGCTCGTTGTCTGTTTGCTTACTCTGGATTTTAATTGCTACACTCATGTTACTCCTGTCCGGCAGAATGACGACTCAGTGGTTAGCACTGATGCCTCACAGCAAGAAGCTACTGGGTTAGATGCCCAGTTCAGACCCGTAGTATTTCTGTGGGGAGTTTGCATGTTCTCATAGTTGCATGGGTTTTCTCCAGGTACTACGGTTTCCCCCACACCAAAAACGTGTATGTTGCAAAACAGATCTGTGATCTCAATGGGATTTGCCTGGCTGAATAAAGATTAACAGTTACTTGTCTCACCCACATTCATGATTCTGCTGGAGTACACTTTTGAAATAAAGACAGGCAGACTTGGAACCGTTTTTCAGTAATTATTAGCTTGATTTGTATAGACCTGGGTATTTGTTTCAAATGTTTGTTTTAGAGGGGAGCTCCCATGCTGATGTCATTACAGTGCTCCTGAGAACTCTGTTACCATTTTGAGAAAAAAGCTGTTGCTTTGTTTATTTGTAGGCACAAATACAGAAAAAAAAATCTGTTAAAAACACTATAGACAGGGCCAAAATATCTACTGGACAAAATATGGATATACGACAATCCGTCTGTAACTATATCTATAGCTTAATGAAGATAGATGAGAAAAAACATTTATAGGTTTCAACTTCTAGATGTGTCATAGAAAGCAGTCTATTAATTGTTGAAGCTGTTCCTAAAGCAATATTAGTTGTACTGAACCAACTAAAAAAATAGCTATAAAAGGGCAATAAGAAATAGAAAACAAGCCCTGCAGGGGTGTTATTGTAGAAACAGGAGAGATTTATAAAGCTTCAAGACTGACCAGGTGTCAAGTATCTAAAGCAGTGATTTACAGCTGTGTCTTTCTATGAGGTGTGTAGGTGAAACTTTTACTGAGGTGGAATGAATCAATGATCCCGAGCAGATGGTGTGTGACTGAAAAAGCAGCTGTATATTCTGAAACCATCTGAAGGTGAACTCATGGTTCAGCCATGCTGAAGCCATCAATCAGACAGTGGTTTCGTTGGGGCTTTCATTAAGTAGCCTTGCACAATACCGTGTCATTCTCCGAGACACTGAAACCATGTTGTTGTTTAAGAAACACTCTCCTCCGCTCTAAGGTAATTCTGAGAAACCGTCTTCTCACCTTTCATCGGTCCTCCAGCATAATTACTGCACTTTTCCAAAAAGCACAGGTTTATGTTACAATGACCACAAGCGAGACTGTTTAGAGCAGTTTTGCAGAGCGCTAGATGATTCAGTAAGGTGAAACACAGCAATAAAAACCAGAAAAGTGTCTCTTTCCTGGTATTTTCCACTGAGGGTTCTGAAAAGCCCTGTTGAAAAATTAATCTCGAACATAAACATGTTTGCACCAACTTCAGTCTGAATCTCTGAAGGACAAGGACTGAGACAACGATGTGCCTCGCTTCGTTAAAAAGAACACACTGTTGTATGCGCAGAATAAATTTAAAAATGTAGACCGGAAACATTTATTTATTTCAAGCTTTCCTGAGCCGCGTTAGATGATTTCAGGAGGCGGTTCATCCACCGTTACGAACCGATTTGGCTCAGGAGTTTGGAGGCTAAATATTGTGCAAGATGTGGGTCAAATTATGCATCCTCTGGCCTATAGGTTCAGCATTACACTAATGCAAATAATTCTGCTTGTTTAACTGTGACGTTTCAGTTTCGGAGCCAGATGCTGCAGGTTTAATGAGGCCTTCTGACACGCAGACTGGCTGCTGTTACATAACTTCATCAGGTAAGACAGTGTGGGGCTCGTAAGGCTCTGAATCCTACAGCGTAATGAGCACTTGAGCACTTAGTGCAGGAGCAAGACGTACTTATGGTGACCTCCAGCTGTGACTGTAAAAGTGTTTGGCTTGTTCCTGCAAACAGAAGTGACTCTGATGTTGGTCGTTTTACATGTGGTGAATATAACGGTTGTTGTCTTTATTAGGCTACTGTATTTTGTTTAACATAACCCGTATCGCTTATTTTATCACCCTCAGCTGATGTTCAGATGTTAAGTTTGTGTCTGAGCATAAATGTGGGTGTTGGTTTTAGAGGGACTGAGAGGTTATCCCAACTTTTCTTAACATCTTGTGCAAAATGATGTTTCCCAGGTTTGACTAAAATGACTCTAGCTCCATCATTTCTTACTACGAGATGATCTTTTTCTAAACTTTAGGCACATAAGGTGTCAAGCAATATGTATTCCTAATGGTTAAATTCAAATGCTCTTAAAGAAATGTGTGGACAAACTTCAACAGCAATTACTTTTATTAATTTTAATCAAAAAGTGTTTATATCTAAACCTTGTTTTAATGAAAAAAGACAGTTTTAATTAGAAAGCACAGATTATCAAGTAGATGAACAGTTTCTGTGATAAAACATCATAAAAACAAGGGCCTCGCAAACGTGTCAAATCACAAGCTCTTTGTTTTATAGGAGTGATTCATATTGTCATTGTAAAATCTGTTCAAGTTGCAGGTAAATCAGAAAGGTTAGAAACAGACAGTCGCATCATTATTTGTCAGAAAAGATTTCAGTATCCAGACAACACAAAACTATCTGCTCAGGTAATAATGTTGACATTGAAAATTGAGTGTATTTCTAACATTCTAGCTTTTTTCTCCTTTTCATTTTTTTTCAGACGTTTCCCCAAATGACATCTTAAAGTTTGTTTTGTCTACTGACTCTGCTCAGTACCACGGTTTCACCGGAGTTGACTCGTTTTGTGGATGTGTGGGAGAGAGGTTGTTGCATTGTGAGCAACACACAACACAATTTGAATTCTCCCTAGGCCAGCCACAGCATCTGAACTGAGACACAACTGTCACAGCATCGCATTTCAAACTCCTCTCAGGTTCCACTGAATACATCTGAAGGATGTGAGTGGAAAAAAACAACAGCGTACCTTTTTGGGGCTATGGCAAATGTAAATCAATATTATAACAAATTGTTCACAAATAAGTACTTGTTCACAGATCTTTAATTAACCCAGTGAGCTTGAACTTTGCTCCTTAAACATCAAATATTTGAAAGAAAACTTGTTGAGATATGGTGAGTTTAAAGAGTAAAAAAAATCTCAAATCAACTTTTTACAAATAAATTGTCTAAATTGGGCCTGTGGGTTATTATCTTTATATTTCTGTGCACATTTCTGGTTAAATTGGTTCAATTCTGCAATATTGGGTCTAAAAACGTCTTGGTTCTGCTCATGTTAATTTTTCTGCTTTGTGATCTTTGCTGTTAGTTCTGTTCATTGTGTTTTTCTCAAGTCGGTTTCTGTTCCTCTTTTCCTGCCCCGCCCACTTATGTCTGTTTTCAGCAGGGGCGATTGCTCTAAGCTCAGCTTCCCCTAAATTTTCAAAAAAATAAGTGATTAAATATATACTGTTGTGTGTACATGTCATTGACTAAATATGCGGTAAAACGCGCTCAACTTTTGTTCACCAGCTTATCACTGGTAACGACGCAGCTTTCCTCTCCCTTATTCCTGCAGCTTCACAGTGTTTAAACAGCAGGTCACTGAGCCTCCAGAGAGTTCAATACTGAAGCAAAGAGTGCAGCGAAACGAGACCAGTCATTGGGTAATGCTGGGCTTTGTCCCGCCCATCGGACGCTGAGCGTCTCTGGGTGTCTATGGGGCAGTGGGCTGGCCTCGGCTGGCCCAGACGCTCCACTTCTGCATGCTGATTGGATGATCTGTCTGAGGCGGAATCCTTTTTTGATTGACAGCGAAATGAGCGAATCAGCGACCTTTTGGTGTAAACATCCATGGGAGCAGTTTTTAAGTTTCATTTCTGCTCTGAGTTGAACCGGAGACTTTATTAATCCTTTTAGCAGCGTTTTCTTTGTTAAAAACAACTAGCGACAAATCGAGCTTCTATTTCTGGTGGGTTGTTTGTAGCTGCTTGTGTTT
>JAUBOC010000037.1:9839179-9856935 GCA_032275365.1 Anablepsoides cearensis | reverse complement strand
GTTACAAAAGCTAACAAAACAGACTGTAGAGAAGAATCTGATGTTTCTTTAGATTATTTTAGTCACTATCAAAGAGAAGAAGAAGAGTTAAAGTTTTAAAAAATGTTTTAATAAACAGAGACCAGAGAGTTTATTTTATTAATGAGTTCCCCTTTGATGTCACTTCCTGTTTCACTTTAACTGAGGCAAATTCAAAAGAAAATAGGCCAGTTATGTGACAAAATGAGTAAAATCAGGTGTACTATGCCAATTTTCTTAAGTATAAAGATGTTTTCTTTGACTTTTTGTCTGTGAAGGATAGGCATGTCACAGGTACTTTAAAGCCGACTGCATCCATCCTACCATCACTCACCCAGATACTTCAACTCATCCACTTGAGGGTTTCCAGGGCACTCCACCGTCATCCGGTCGAGAAACATAACCTCAGGCTTAGAGGAACTGACTCCCATCCCAGCTGCTTCCCACCTGGCTATGAATCGCCTCAGTGCACGCTGAAGGTCTTGGCCTGAAGACGTCAACAGAGCCACATCCTCTGCATAAAGTAGAGATGTGACCCTGTTGTTCCCAAACCAGACGCTCTCTCTACAAACAAGGATCAGAGACGAGGGACAGCCCTGGCGGAGTCCAACCCACACTAATGAGCTCCACTTTGTGCCAAGAATGCAGACACAGCTCCTGCTTTCATTCTACAGGGACTGGATCACTCTTAATAGCAACCCAGACACTCCATGCTCCTGCAGCACCCCCCACAGAATCCCTCAATGAACACAATCATAAGCCTTCTCCAAGTCTACAAAACACATGTAGACATGTAAACACATGTAGAGGTTATAGTAAAAGGTTGGAGTTTTTTGAAAAAATTCCACTATTTTTTGGACAAAATCTTTGCAGACCAGTGAACCTTTGCCCACCTTTACTTCTGAGACATTCAATCGTTGATTGAATAGAAAAGTTTGAATAAATATAAAGAGTGGAATGTAACAGATCTTTTAAAATCTTATGACAATTTGCTGCATCAAGTCATTGTTTTTATTTGAAGTCAGTAGACAAATGTCTGTTACTTTGTTCTGTGGTGTATTTTTAAAAAAGCTCAAAGTGCAAATAATCATGTCATATTTAAAGACTTTATGGGTTTTTTTGTTTCTGGACCTTTTGTCCCTCAGAACAAAAGCCGCTGCCTGCAGAGCTGAAAGATCAAGAGGTTCACTGATCTCTGAACAGCACAAACACATCCGAGCTTTCACTCAGAGAGCTGTGGCTCAGGATAGAACGACAGGAAGCTTCCCGAGACATCTGCTGAGATCACGCCTCCCATTACAAAAAAAAAGGATAAACAAAGATCAAACATTCAATCCTCCCATAAAATGGATGCAGCATTCTTGTGCAGAGATTTAGATTTCAGGTCACACTTCTCTGCAGGACTCATTTCCACCTCGAGGAGCAATATCAGGGGGAATCGTGTTCACCACTGATGCTGCAGGAAGGCGTTGACTTGTCTGCAAGTTGGAAAATAGGATGATTCAGAGTCTCATAAGTTGAAGACAGAAGCAGTATTTATTACAAATGTGGCAAATGTTACACATATATGATGATTAGTGGCTTTCATTCCTTTTAGCAGAGAAGGGAACAAAACGTTTTGGATAAAAAGGAATCAGGAGGCGACAGACATGATAGCAGCTGTTATTTTCTACATAAAATAACTCTATACATGTATTTTCTGATGTAGTTCTCATGCTTGCAATGTCTTCATATGTTGATTATGACGCAAAGCATTAAAAAGGTTTATAACTGTACAGGAATGTTCACATTGCAAAGAATCACTCTTCCAATGGGACTGATTCATAAAACCTCATTTATCAGTGACTTTTTAAAAGCTGAGTGAGAGTTCTGACTCACAGGAAGAATCTTTTTTTAAAAGAAAAGTGTAAATAATATAAAATCTGCTAGAGTTAACTAAAACCCCTGAAGGAATGAACATCACCTGCCACCTTCTATACACCATGACTTTACAACTAGGACTGTTTTAACGTGAGTTGACTCTAAAAGTGAATCGGTTCCTCAGACTGTGGCCGAACTTTTGTTTAAGAACTGAATCCCAAAGAGAGCAGCAAGAACCTAACCCAGGGCTATTCAACTGGCAGCCCGCGGGCCACATCTGGCCCACGAATGACCAAAATTCGGCCCGCCAATTGGTTCATTCATCTCTTAAGCCCAAACCCCCGGTTTTCTACTTTGAACTCTTTAACTGGACATATTGGTATTCAACAGAAATGTCAGAATCTTGGCTACAAGCTGGTAAAAAAAAAAAAAAAAAAACTTTTCAATGAAAATCCAAAAACAGTTAAAATTATAAGCAGTTGAAGATAAAATTATGAAAGTGAAAATAAATTGGTTTAAAAATTTGACAAGTCAGAGATGTCAAAATAATATTTGAGTTAAATAAGAGGCATATAAGGTGTTATTTTTGTTTTTGTTGTTTTGTTATCACAACTTTTATTAAATAGGGTTCTGTATGTTGATTTTCACGATTAAATGCATTAAAATAAACTATTTCAAAGGTAACAGATCTTTGGTTTATTAACATAATGACTTTAATTGCTGGATGTTCGGCCCCTCAGCTGTTGGCCTGTAGTAACTGTGGCCCTCAGGGCAATTTAGCTGAATAGCCCTGACTTCACATAAGGTCTCAAAAGAATAGCTATAGAAAAGTAAATGTCACGTTTCAAAATAATCAGATCAAATCTCTGACCTCAGTCCTAATTCCACTTTTGCAGAGAGAGTTGAGGTGGGCACGTCCCAGCAGTAAAACCTAAAGTGATCCTAAGAAACATGGGATCTACTGAAAAACCTGTTTTTGAATTATTTCCCGTTTAATATAAGACAGAAAGTACGAGAACCAGCCTTCACAGGAAGTGTCAGCTTGTTCTCAGCTCCTCAGCGCTGTTCACAGGAGACATGCAACTTTTAGAGAGTGGGTGGAAAGCAAGTGATAATCTGCTTGAGTGATGTGTCACTTTTATGTAACATTTAAGTCTTAAAAATCATGGCTGACGTGTCTGACAGGAATAGTTGTGATAATCCTGCTGCTGGACTGCAGCTTATGAGGGTCGAGTTAGTTAGAATGCACCATGGCATGTATAAATCTATATACTGTATATTCATCTCCAATGCAGAAAATCACTGGAGCATTGTGTGAAAGGTAGGAAAATAAATAAACAAAATGCAATGATTTGAAAATTGCATAAATCTATATTACTCGAAATGGAACAAGGTTAACATATAAAACGTATAAACTAATAAATTTTACAATTTTTAGTAAAAAAAAAAGATCATTTTATATTTTAAGACAGCAATCCATCTCAAATAAATGAGGACGGGCCAAAAAAGGGACTGTAAATTAGGTGGTATATATGAGAAACTTTAAAACCCATCATCTACTGTTCTACAGATCATTGTCTGTGTACACAGTCCACCATGTCAGTAATTAATGGTGATTAAAGCTCTATTGTGCAAAGTACAGTTAAACTATCAGCATACATTCAAAAAGCCTTCCTCTCTGATGGTATGGAGGTGCATTAGTGTCTTTGGTACAAGCAGCTAGCCTCAAGGCAGAAAAATAAAGGTTGTAAAGCAATATACACTCAGATTATTGTGTTTGTTGACATGGGGTATCCCAAATTTTTTCTTGCCTTGGCCCCCCAAAAAGCATTAGTTTTTTGGCCAGTCAACCCCCTTTGCAAACCCACAAACAACGCTACGAAATATGTAAAGAAACATCAACTTTCAGAAAATAAATTCTCACTTTTATTCACTATTCAGTAATTATTACATTTGTTAAGCAGAAGAATTTTATGAACATGTTTAAACACTGTTTTATATATTCCCACTGAAAAAAACAAGTTTTTAACAAACTTTCATTATTTTTAGAAACTATATTTTAAAATATTGATTGAAAAACATTATATTTTATGATAATGATTTAAAACATTCACTAGATTTCTTTTTTTTTTTTGCTTTCTTTCCCCTCATCTTCCCTCCAGATCTCTGAGGCCCTCCTAGCACCTCCTGGCGGCTACTCTAGATGCTTCTCACAGATCATCCTCTCTGCCAGAGGTTTTCAGCAATGGGGTCGCAAGCCTTAAAAGAGTTGGTGAGGTTTCGTTAGAGGGGTTAAGAAATCTTTGGGTTGATTTTTTAAATACTTTTTTCTCCAAAGTTATGTCTTTAAACACACATTACCATGAATCCAACACGTATCAAATTGACTGCATTTTTTCCGGGTGCACCGGTTCCTCCCATGCATGTTAGGCTAATTAGAAACTCTGAATTGATGGAAGGTTTGAGTGAGAGAGTGAATGGTTTGTCTCTGTGTCCCCGTGATGGACTTGTGACCTTTCCAGGGTGTACCCCGGCCCTCATACAGTGACTGCTGGATATGGGCACCAGTGACCCTGAAAGGAAGAAGCGGGCTGAGATAATGAATGGTTTGATTACAGTCTTTATAGGTCTGCAGAAACCTTCACAATGAAATACATTCTGTCTGACTTGAGCAACCTCAAAACTCCTCTGATCATGGGCAGGTGCCTCTCACATAACGTGTCACGCCTCTCTCTCTCTCTCTCTCTCCAACGACACCCCGTTTCAGTTTGCATTACCAGCCTGCTGCACGTGGCCTTTCTGCCTGTCGACTCTAATCTCCCTCCTCCTTTCCTCAGAGAACCCAGCCATCTGCAGGCTGTCTGCCGGCTCCTACCCCGAGGAAAATCAGCTCCACCTAAAACAATTAAAGACCTCAGAAAAAAATAATAATAAAAATGACAAAGCAGCCAAGACAAGACCCCGCTAGAGAATTGAGGTCCAAATGTCTGGCTGGAAGTGGAAAACGATCCTAATGAAATCTGTGCAATTACAGGAGAAATTATTTAGTTCTCACATTTACCTCTGTAGGAGTGTAGCTGTAAAGTTATTATAATGAGGCACAGTTCGTCTCTTACACAACCAGATTAGTTACATAAAATGCCTAGTTTTGTAGAAAACAAAAAAAAAACACTCACCACATGCTCCCCACTGCAGTTAATTTTCTCCTCTGCAGAGGGCAGCACATTTATATATAAAAAAATCTGTTCACAGTGCAACACGATTAAAGGTCTAAAATAAGTACCCATTTATTTACTGACAAATCACTATTAAGGGGGTTTTTGTACATAAAAATAAAGCAATTTCCATTACATTTACAAAGCAAGTATTAGAGGGAGAACCATGAGCTCAGTTTGTTCAGTGAGGATTCAGAGTGTTTCATCAGTGCAGGCAGAAGCTGCAGAGGAGATTTTGGACAATTTCTCCCCCCTCAACAAAAACACTTTCTTCACTGCCAGGCAAAATCTATCGCTGCCTTCTGTACTCCAATCTGGCCTATTGTTTTTTCTTTTGTGCTTCTCTCAGCTCAACCCATTTTTTTTTATAAATTACTTTCATTCTACTTTTCTTCCCTTTCCAACCAACTGTCCTCTTCAGCGATTATCTAACTTCCTCTGTCTATGTCTCCTCGTTCGAGAACAGCCAATCTCTCCTGTCGACAGGCGAAAAAAAAAAAAAAGATTCCAATCTGTGTGAAAAAAAAAAAGAGGACAACCGGTGACACGTCCAGCGCTCCGTCTGGGTCTATGTCTGCATTTTATATTTACAAATGTGCCGTTTGCCTGCCTGTCTGTGCATCTGGCACACAGTCCAGCCAGAAACTATAGGAGCCGTCTCCAGACATGTGTGGGATGTGCATCACAGCAGGGGAGAGAAGGTGCAAGACAAGCTAAAGGAGGTGGAATTGAGAATGAGAATATTGCCCTATTTTTCTTTTCTTTATATTTTTTTTGGTAGCCAGGTCATAAATCATCACATGTTGTTGCCTGTCTGTCATATGTTGCTTCTACTTCCTCTGGCCTTTTGATCAATGTCGATTCATCCGCGTGGCCTTCTACAGGGCAGGAGAAGTGTTGGGAGTGGGACGATGTGGGGAGGTTGGTGTCACCTTTTCCTGGGCCCGTGCTGTGAGCTCTCAGCAGGGTGAATCACTTTTTCTCTGTGCCCTGCAGGAAGTGCTCGCAAAACACAAGTGAGACAGGGCTGAGTGGCTGTACGGGATGAACCTTTGCCCACAAAGAAAAAAAAAAAAACAGCTGATGGTTCTTTATTTAATGTTTGTTAACCCTTAGATGCGTAAGTGGGTTTTTTTTGACCCAGTGAGGTCATTTTTTTTGCAATATCTTTGTAATGAAAAGTTTTCATCATTTCATATTCCAGGTATTCCTCAACAAACATGTTACTGACATTATGCAAAAAAAAAATCAATTTATCTTTAATACATTTTAGGAAATAGCACTTTTTCAATTACTACCCCATTCTTCCATAAGTGGGTCAAAAATGACCCGCACTTGTTTCCTATGGAATCTAATGGGAACCTTTGTTTCTTAGCAACTATGACTGTCATAATTTGTAGACCACACACATGGAGTCCTAGTATCACCCCTAAATAATACTATTTTACACAACAAGAACTCTTATATGTATTATCTTTATTTCTTACTGTCACAAATGTGTGTATGACACTGTCAATCATGACTACTGTGACAGTGTTTTTGTCATGAATCAACATATTAGCTTACGTCAAAGTTAGCTAACACTAGCTATCCAACCAAGCTAGTGAAAATTACTGTATGTATTGTATGTGTATGGCTGTGTTTTTGTGTGTTCCTTCTGGAAACTCACTCTTGTGGGGACCATTCCATTTTCTTCTGACTATCTGGGGTCAGGTTGTGGGGCTAGCAGCCTAAGCCGAGACCTTGACTTCCCTCTCCCCTGCCACTCCTAACCAGATGCCCAAACCACCTCAACTGGCTCCTCTCGACGTGGAGGAGCAGCAGCTCTACTCTGAGTCCCTCCTGGATGACTGAGCTTCTCACCCGAGAGCGCAGACAGCCTGCAGAGGAAACTCATTTCAGCTGCTTGTATCCGTGATCTTGTTCTTTCTGTCTCTACCCAAAGCTCGTGACCATAGATCAGGGTAGGAACACAGACCGACCGGTAAACCGCTTCACTACGACAGAACGGTACAGCGCCCGCATCACTGCAGACCCAGCACCAATCCACCTGTCGATCTCCCGCTCCATTCTTCCATCATCCATAAACAAGGATGAGGCATTCTACCCTTTTCCTGCTTGACACCATGGTCTCATATTTGGAGGCACAGATCCTCATCTCGACCGCTTCACACTCGGGTAAGAACCGCTCCAGTGAGAGCTGAAGATCACGATCCGATGAAGCCAATAGGACCACATCATCCGCAAAAAGCAGAGATGTGATCCTTAAGTCACAAAACTGATCCCCTCAACACATTGGCTGGGCCTAGAAGTTCTGTCCATAAAAGTTATGAACAGAATCTGTGACAAAAGGCAACCTTTTACACACAAATATGCACACACAATGGATGTTTCATGCTGTTCTAAAATTGCCAACACGTTGTTTTAAAAATGTTTTAAAAAAGTGAAAAATAAAAATATTTCAAATATTAAATAATTCTTGTATGGAATAAAACATAGTAAAAAATATGACACAAAATATTATTTTGAATTAAAATGACAAAAATAGTGTAAAAACACATTGATTCTAACACGGGTCAAAAAAAAACCACTTACGGAAGAGTGTAGGGTCAAGTCACTTACTCATCTAAGGGTTAAAGCAAAAAGGAATTTCTCCCACAAAAATGTAGGCCAACTCTTGTTTTAAATAAGGTTCAAAGCAGAAAAAAAATGACTTGGAAGCAATAAAAGCCTGAGGCAAAATGAGTTTTTAAAGAGATGAACATGTTTTTGTAACATTAATAAAAGGTTTGTTCATTTTTATTGTTCACTAAAACCCTTTCAGTTCATAGTAGCTGCAGAGTGCTGTAAATTTGAAACCATCTACATTTATTATAGTTTCCATGTCTGAACTACCACCATGTTTGTGTGAATACTTATTACATTCACTCTGCTGTTCTCCTATTTCTCTGTCTTATTGTCTCTATTGTTCTTCTGTATATTTTTCAGCATGTAACTCATTCCACAATTGTTTAAATATTTCAACAATTTATATATCAAAATATTCAGCTCATTCAGAAAGATCCTGCTATGACTTGGTATTTCAGTTATTTTTATTTTTTAAAAATTTATCTTTTCCTGCATTTTTTTTTTCTCATTCAAAAATAAATTGAGCTGTCTCAAGCATCCTTAGATTGATAACTTTCACTAATATTATGTTTGTGAATATTTTTGTACAATGCCCTGAGATGATGTTCGTTGTAACTGATATATTTATACATTTTTACTGATCTTTTCACCTTTTGTTTTGATTCTGCTTGTTTTGCTTCTTTTTCTTAATTTTTACATCCTTTAGCTGTTTCAGTGTGCTATATTCAGTTAGTTAGATTTTGCTTTTTCCATCTCTTTAGCTACTGTTTAGATGTTTTTCTGCTCTTTTGAACTTTTTTTCCAGCTAAATTAAACTTTTTGTGGTCATTTCAGCTTCTTTCTGCTGGATCAAGCAATGTTTTTTCAGCTTCTTTTGGTAAATTTCAGCTTTTTCAGATACTTTTTAGTTGTTTTACGATCATTTCAGCTTTTTTTCAACTACTTTACAGCTAAATTAAGATTTCTTTGTACTTATTTCATCATTGGCAGTTTAGCTATTATGATTTCAGCTTGTCTTCAGATTTTTCAGCAACGTGCAGCAAAATCTTTCAGAAATAAGCATTCAAAAGGCGATAATGTTTCTGACTGTGTGTGTGTGTGTGTGTGCATCATCTTCCTTTTCCTAGAATTCATCTGTGTTCATATGTTCTGTGTCTTTCATTGTATAAGTTCAGATCACTGACTGTTATTCTGATTGATTACTCTCAATCTCTTTAAAGTCTCACATCCAGCTGCAGGTAGAAAAAAAAGTGAAACTGACGCCTGAAAAATTAATACACATCTTTAAAATTTGTCTCATCTTTGGTACGTTTTGTTCTATAAGATCATCTTAAAAAGGTCTAGATAAAAAAAAATAAAAAGCCATAGGATACATCTTTCATATGTTTTATAAATAAAACTCTTTAGTTCAATCCAGTATAAAAAGTTTAAAAGGTTACATTTAATTGCAACTAGTGCTAAAATCTCTAAGTACTGACAGATAATAGAGCTTATCATTACAGTTACAACTTAATGTGTGAGAACAGCTAAAATCACAAGAACAACAGGATGATCGCCAGCCGTCTTGACAGCTAACAATAACAGTGTCAGAGCTGCTTGATGCTTTAACTGGTATTTATGTCTGAGAGACTGACAGGACACTTTGTGTTTCTGCAAGAAAGAGCGAGATAGTGTGAATGTGTAAAAAAAAATTAAATAAAAAAACTACCCAAGCTGTTCACATGGGCAGAGAGAGAGAAAGAGAGAGAGAATGTTGGCTGTTCTGATTCACTCCAAGTTGTGAATAGTAGCTAAATGTAAGAGCTGCTATCTGGCGCATGACGCTCCTGGCTCATCATATTTACACCAAATTTGTCTTCCGTTTCCTGAAAGACGACAGGAGAATCCCCAGGAAACTCCATTCCTGATTGGAGGAAGCTTGACGGAGGAGGAAGCATTGCCTTGTATGTACGCTCTCTGTGACACCGCTCTCAGCTCCATGGTTTCAGCAGGAGTCTGTGTCGTAATGCTGTAGAATGTGTAGAGCTGCCTCAAATAGATCCACAGACTTCAATGGGAGTGAAAAAGTGGCACTGAAACAGATGACTTGCAACATTACCTCAGCGTATGACCTACACAGAGTGAATTTTGTAATTAAGCTAGATTTGAGGTAATTGAAGAGGGTTTTCAATTCATTGCATTTTACTTATCCTCTTTAGAGTCATCAAATAAACACTAGATGATTGCTTTGTTTTTGTTGTTGTTTTCAGATGAATCTTTTTGGAAGAATTAAAGATTATACAATCCCAGTTCATATCTTTTCCACAGTGTAACATAGCAAAACTATCAAATGTATAAACTAGGTGATGGAAAAAAGTATACTTGACTGTTTTGGCTACAACACATTTAACAAAAAGAACAGTGGCAACAACAGGCTGAAAAAAATGTACAAATAAGATCCAGCTGAAATAGATTTTTCTAACTAATTAAATTTATTGGCAACAGATCAGTAAGAAAACTGGGTACAGAAAGAGAATTTTAGAGAGGCTGAATCGCCTAGACTGCATATATCAAACTCAAGGCCCAGGGGACAAATATGGCCCACCACAGCCTTTTATGTGGTCAATGAGAGCTTCACAGGTGTATTAATAAGGGGTGCACCAATTGCAGTTTTCTTTAAAAAGTCAGACCTGCCAATTACG
This sequence comes from Anablepsoides cearensis, assembly GCA_032275365.1. Taxonomy (NCBI): domain Eukaryota; kingdom Metazoa; phylum Chordata; class Actinopteri; order Cyprinodontiformes; family Rivulidae; genus Anablepsoides; species Anablepsoides cearensis. Next base: position 9,846,533 of record JAUBOC010000037.1, on the reverse strand, counting down.
AGTTTGTCCGATACTGATATTTTAAATAACTGACACTGTTCCTGACACCTTCAATGTTCCAATATTATTTATTGAAAAACAATCAATCAATCACCTTTATTTAACCAGATAGAGGCCATTGAGATCAAGATCTCTTTTCCAAGGGTGACCTGGTCAAGAGGTCAGCAGCACACGTCACAAGGTAGTTGAAAACAAGAGTTACATTGTAGAAAGAAAATAATATATACATATAGTACAGTGGCATCAAATAGTTTTAGACAATGAGTAATACAAATAAACTAGATAAGGCAGAGTAGTAATCAATGCATTGATAGTTGTTTCAGGACTTAATTTGAATAACATTTGAGAGTTAAATTACCAAGTTTAAGCTGAGTACAGACGGAAAAATAGAAGTAACACGTAGAGCGGGCAGATAGTGTTTAAGAAAAACATAGGCAACTATCAAACTATTTTAGATTTGATTTTAGCAGACCCATAGCTATGACTGAGCACAACAAACAAACAAACAACTGAGCTCTATGTGGTATTTCCTGCATAGAAACATGGTTTTATCACGTCCTCTCATAAACACTGAAAAGTACTACTTGTACATCATGCAGTTTATAGTCTAAGCTGACTTTAAGAAAGCTTACATTTATTTTCAGGCATTAATACTCAGGGTGCAGCAATAATTTGCCCGGATGATTATCAGCACCGATTTCCTTAATTTTGAGAGATCGGCCGATACTTAGATAAGATTGGTGGAAAAGATCGGCTTCTCGTCTACCTCCACAAAGGTCTGAATATCAGCCACTGACTCCTTGTCCTCTGCTGTGAGCACTGCCTAATGTCAAGTTAACAATACCTTTGAAACAATACAAACTTATTTTAACTTGAGATCATGATTGAACATCAGTGATGGGCTCAGGAACACAAATCATTCTCTATAGACCACTACATTCATTACAACGGTATGGTTTTATTGTTAAAAGAGTCTGGGTGCTGAACCAGTTCAAAATGGTTGCTGTATCATGAACAGCTAGAATCTTACATTAGACAAGAGAACTCATAAATCCCAGAATACTCTTTTGATTGACTGAAATGACATTTACATAACTCTCTGTAATTTGCAAATGACAGTTTAGTCAAAATCCAAACATCTTTCAGTCAACAGCTTCAAATTTCACACAGTCCACAGTGTCAACAGCTACCAAACATCACAAGTCTTATTGTTATAACACATTCAGTTACACAACATCAAGCTGCCTTTTCCTCCCACATCTGTTCGCTCTACAGTAAAAGTAGTCTGTGTGCTTTAGTTTGCATTTAGCTTTTTTTTTTTTTTTTTCCTTCAGCAGAATAATTATCCCAACCTACAGGGGTGGCTGCATATTTATAATTACCTGCCTGGTCTAAAGTGCACCATCTAGACCTAAAAATGCCCATAATAGCACCATTCAGTCCAAAAACAAAGAGACAGAATGTTGGTCACTGGAACAATTCAGCTCATGATGCTTTTCTTTTGCATTATGAAGTATTAAAAGGTGCACAACCTCTCTGACAGATTCAAAAGCAAGAAAATCACCCTAACAGCAATCTGGTCACCTGCCTGTTACATTTCAGATAAAACATTGTTGTTATAGGGACACCTGTTCACTTATTATAAACCAACTAATGGATGCTAATATCAGGGAAATTACCACCCACTGCAGCTGGAAATATGACAAAACCTGGGAGTGCACATGTTTTCTAAAAACACGACAGATTGTGATGGGGCTTTGTGGTCCGATGAGAAAACACTCCTGAAAAATATATATTTTTTGTTCTTTAAGTTTATTTGCATTTTCAGTGAAGAATCTTCATCTCATTCAGGGTTTTTTTTTTCCGCAGTGAACCTATTTATTACCTGCTACCAAACACGAAAGGCATGAGATCTTTTTTATTTATTTATTTTTTTGCCTCTGTCTGTGTTTGTTAGCAAAATATCTTGTGAACCACTGGACAGACTACAATGACATTCTCAGAAAAAAAAAATCAGCAAATGCATATCCACAACTGATAATCTTTTAAGATCAACCCCATTCCAGATGGCTGCCACGTAACTGACCCTATAAAATACAGAAATGCCTCAAATTTATGCAGTTTTACAGATGTCAAGCTAATATTTTGTGTGGTAAAAAACTGAGAGTGGTATGCAATACATACTCCAAGAGGCAGCTGATTGCATGAGATGTTTGTTTAAAAGTTTGCCATAAAGCATTAAAGGCAATTTTGTCTGTCTGTTAGCAAAATATCTCTTGAACAAGTGGGTGGATTTTGATGAAACACTCAAGAAATAATCACTGCATGTGCATCTACAACTGATTAACTTTCAGAGGCAAATCAATTTGAGATGCCTACCACAACTTTATGACCTTAAAAAAATGCAAAAATGGCAATAACTCAGGCAGATTTACATACACCAAGCTATGATTTGGTGTGGTAGTAGCTGAGAGTGATCATCAACTCATACTTCAAGCACTCACAGATTCCATAGGTCAAAGTTGCTTTCATGGTTGGACCAAATTAGTTACAACTCTTGCATCCAAGGTTGTGGGAGATGCAGCATAGATTTTGTATGGATCTTATGCAAACACTTGATCATATTCTGTTTTATAATAATCCAAACACCAGCTAAAAAAGGAAATAGGACAAATAGGTTCTTCATCCATATACATGTGGTACATAAAGAACATAATGTGAGGACAAAATGTCCATCTCTGATTATAGCTCTGTCTGGAGTTTGTCTCTGCAGACTTTTTTTTACAGTCTGGTCTGCTGTTCCGTCTGAGGAGAAAAAGAGGACTCTGTGTTCTGTGTCGTGACTGTCTGCTCGGCTCTGCCTGCAAGAACTCCGGAAGCAAGTCTCGAGATGGAGAAAGAGGCTGCAACATCCGCGCCATCATCACCGGCATCCCCCTGCCGCGCGCGAGGAAATGGGCGGTCCCAGGGAAAGCTCGAGCGTGGCGCTGCGTGGGCAGCGGCTCGTAAAGGCAGCGGGTATTTAACGGGGAGCCGGAGAGCTCACAGACACAGAACAGGAGCTGAGGAGCAGCATCGGAGCCACGTTTTGTTTCAGAACCACATCGAGCGGACAGCGACACTTAACACAAAACCTGCAACATGGTTCTCATCTGGACTCAGTTTGGTGTGAAGCAGAAAAACGGCAATGTCAAGTGCAAGGTGCGGGTTATGCACAGAGGAGACAGCTCCGGCTCTTCATCATCAGCGGTAAGTTTTTTTTATTTATTATTTTAATTAAAAAATGATCTAAAAACTCATCATCTCTCACAACTGGGTGATTAGTTTAAAAATAAAACCACGTTTAATTATTTTACCGAACTTGTGTTTTACTATACCGGCATCTGGGATTCATTCACATGCTAGAGATGCTGATTCTCTTTTAGCCAATCGCTGCAGAGAATCTCAGTCGTTGGGGGGAAGGCTTTTGCCTCTCACGGTCTCTTCACATGGTTTTAGAATTTCAGCCTATGAAATTCCAGCATTTGTACTGTAGCTCAGAGATGAGGGTGTTTCCCCACTGAGAGTCGCTGTATTGAAGGGATTTGCTGCATGTCAAAAGAAATACTTCCAGTTCTGTTTTAAGTGATAAGAGATGGTTTATTTAAATCCACCAATATAAGGCAAAAATATTTAAGATGTTCATAAATGTATGTGTCTGTGTTCCTGCAGGAGAGCACCAAGTCTGAGCAAGACACGCCCTGCCTGTCCATCAAGCCCCCCGGCAAAGACTTCTACAAAGTCCTCGGCGTCGCCCCCGAATCCAACGAGGACGAGATCAAGAAGGCTTACAGGAAGATGGCTCTCAAGTTCCACCCGGACAAGAACAGCGACGCCGACGCAGAGGACAAGTTCAAGGAGATCGCCGAGGCCTACGAGATCCTGACAGACCCCAAAAAGAGAAGCATCTACGACCAGTTTGGCGAGGAAGGTGAGCTCAAGAGAGACACTGTTAGGGTTTTATTTTTATGCAAGTGCCATCTGGCTAATTGTTGTAGGATTGTGCATTAGTTATTCCGCTCACTTGAAAGCTAAATAAGTAGGAGGTTCATGACTAAAACTCCTCATTTATGCAGCACATGTGCATGATGACAGCTGCAAGGATGATTGGGTATTCAGAAAGCAACATGAGGGTTATAACTAAGTGAATCTTTCAGCTGGAAAAACAAAAGAAAGAAAAACTAAAATTTTTTCTGATATTTCTCTTTCAGGTCTTAAAAATGGAATCTCAGCAAGCCAAGGCAACCTCTTCCGCAACAACTTCCCCAGCGACCCCCACGCCACCTTCTCCTCCTTCTTCCACAACTCAGACCACTTCGACATCTTCTTCGGCAGCGAGGGCGATTGCGAAGACGACCTCTTCAACCCCTTCAGGAAGTTCACCTTCAGCAATCTGGGCGGGTTCGCCGGCTACGAGGCCAGCCAGCGGAAAGGCCAGCGGGGGCTGCAGGCCGAAGCCGTGGTGCACGAGCTACCCGTCACCCTGGATGAGGTGATGCAGGGCTGCACGAAGCAAGTGAAGATCACCCGCAGTCGCCTCAACCCCGACGGCCAGAGCCTGCGATCGGAGGAGAAGGTGCTGAACGTGGTGGTGAAGAAAGGCTGGAAAGCCGGAACCAGGATCACCTTCCCCAGGGAGGGAGATGAGACGCCTAACAGCGGCCCCACAGACATCACCTTCATACTCAGAGACGAAGACCACCCAAACTACAAGAGAGATGGCTCAAACATCGTCTATACCGCCCAGATCACCCTTAAAGAGGTGAGTTCTCAATCAGGGTCCAAGAAAACTGTGCTAGGAAAGATAGGGACACTTATCTATAAATAGACTCCCCCCACAATCCAATCTTTTACTTTGGTACAGAACATAGTGTTCTTTTTGGGGCATTTCAGTCTGCAGCACACAAATAGCTGACAGCCCCCCCAACAAACCCAGCAGCAGCAGTCTGCCAACACCTCCATTACCTCAGCAGCCCCTGCAGAGCGAGAAAAAAAACTGAGCTAAATTTAGCTCTTACTGCTGACTGCGCCCACGAATCGCACTTCACCCTCAACCAGAACACTTGCTGCAGACTCCTCCGCCTCGACAAGCTTTTCTTTTTTTTTGTTTTTTTCTGGCTTGCTCTGTCTCAGCCTCTCACTTCCACCAACCAACCCACGCACAGATATTAGCAGGGCAGCAGTCACAGCGACTGACATTTCAAATAGCTCCTCCATCGTCCTTTGGCACCCCATCAGTCACCGAAACACTTGACTCCCACACACAGTCAGAAAATAGAGCAGTGATTAGAACATCTGTAGCGCTGTTGCATAACCCAGTTCTTTCACAAGAACACATAATCATCAGTTATGAAACCAAACATTTTTAGATTCTTAGTTATACTGTTTTTTTTTTCTTATTCCAGTCATACCAGGACATAAATGACAGGCTTCTGCAGGACTAACCTCATCTTTCCTCCTCTTGTTTCCAGGCACTCTGCGGTTGCACAGTCAATGTCCCGACACTTGACAACCGGATGATGCCCCTGCCATGCAGCGATGTCATCAAGCCCGGCGCCGTCCGGCGGCTGAGGGGCGAGGGCCTGCCTCTGCCTAAGAGCCCCTCGCAGCGAGGCGACTTGGTGGTGGAGTTCCAGGTGCTCTTCCCCGACAGGATCCCGCCTCAGTCCCGCGAGATCATCAAGCACAGCCTGGGCCAGTGCTAGTCCGACACCGTGCCTCACCGTGCGTCCTCAGTATCGACCCACAACCACAGCCTTGCCTTCGGTGCTACTATCACAACCAATCACAACCTCCTCTTTTGTGTTTGGAAACGGCAAGCGGCGCAGAGCAAGAGGTCAAACCAGATGACTCTCTGCGGGGGTTTGGCACAAAGCACAACTCTGATGTCACAAGGGTGCAGAACTCCCAAACTGTGTCTTTTACTGTCAGAAGTAGCCTTCTCTTGACCGAAAAGGTTATCTGTACTTCAAAGGCAGGATATCAGTGTGCTAATCAAGTCTGTAAAGACTTCCTTAAACCTGAACGGTAGAAAGAGGTGAGGGAAAAATACAACTATATCTTCTTTTTCTTCTTTATATTATTATAGTTATATGGAGCTCATATGACTAAACTTTTGCATTGATTTATTACAATAGCATAATGTATTTGTGTGCAAAGGTCTACTTTGTGTGCAAAAATAAAAAAGTTGTCTCTAAAAGAGATTCAATTGTCAAATGTTCTATTGAATTATTAGAAATGTTTTGTATATATTCTGCAATAATACTGCTGCTGATGTATTACTACCTTGTTCTAAAGCATGAAAAATAAAATAAAAAATACAAAATCTTACTTATCTTCTTTACTTGCCTTTGTTCCAAACATATGGATTTTCCTCATTGTGCACAATAAACAGTATATTACATTTATCTGGCCCTCAGTAACAGACTGTCCTCCCAGGCTCTTATTTATGATTTAGTCTGAAAACAACTTTTCAACAAGAACATTTAAAAATATTGCTATACATGCATCGAGGTGTACCTGACTCAGACTTTGAGGTTATGTATAGAGACATTTGAGAAAAAAAGTAGAGGACATACATCTTCTTATGTGGAACTCTTAAGGGGGGCTTATGTATTTTCCAGGCACATAGTTCAATTCTACACCACAATCAAGTAGATATGTTGCCTTCAGTTATGAAAATGTCATGTACTGTATATCAAAAACAAATGTAAACGCCTTGAAATTGGGCTCCATCTCTTTAAGAACATCCTACCGTTTCAGACACTCCGACTTCCGCAAATTTTCAAGCAATGCTTTGGGGGAGGGGTGCTCGATGGGGCGAGAGCTCGGCTGGGGACTGGACTCCGTATGGTTACCGCAAGAGATTTAAAGATTTCTCAAACATGTTTGAATACATCGAAGCAACACCCTGGATATGTTTTTGATGAGGGAAGGACATTGTAAGAGGATATAAAGCTCAAAAAAGTTGATTTTGAATAATTCCTCCCTTTAATCTTAAACAGCCTTAATGTGTTTGAACAAATACACCACAAATTAAATTGTTTCAGTACTTTATCAGCAATCGTGCAGAAAACAGCAGCTTTAAACATGGAACCCACATCCATAAACACTGTCTTTCCAGTGCTTTGTCTGTTTTTTTAACTGGATCTGCTTTATTAAATCAACAACTGCTGAAAGGCAAAGCTGAGCAATGTCTTTGCCCATGTCTGTGTGTTTGTGTCTATTTGGGAATGAAATATATCCTGAATCACTGGAAAATTTTGAATGAAATTTGCAGAAAGTAATCACGTATGCACATTTTGACAGGACATGC
>JAUBOC010000037.1:9788288-9813731 GCA_032275365.1 Anablepsoides cearensis | reverse complement strand
TGCAGTTGCTGCGATATGCATATTGCGATGCGATTTATTGCGATGACGATAAATTTTCGATATATTGTGCAGCCCTAATTTTGATTAAATACAAGCAATATATAAGTGATATTTGGTCAAAAGTCCGACACAGTTGCTCCCTGTTTAATTATAAAGTTTAAAATGGACAGAATCTAAATTTCAACTTGACATAAAATTAAGTTGTACAATGATCGTGTGCTATTACATCAATTCAAGGCTTGCTTTGTTTGTGCTTGTTTTACCAATCACTTCTAGTTTCTTTTTTCTTCTTAATTTCTCATTCGTCATCTATAGTCATTCCCATTGTCTTCAAATGCATAAATGTTGTTTAGAGGTTCTATGTCTTGTCATTTGTCAATCTTGTCAAAGACATTTTCTGTCTGAGCTTCGTCTCGTAGTTTGCATGCTGTGGAAATGTAGTTGGTGTCGTTCAGTCCATGAAGTGGTAGTAACCTAACATTCAGTGTGATCTCTGCAGTTTTAACACGTGAGTCATGGATTTCCTCCACTGTTGCTCCAAACTGATATGAGCAAAGATCTATGAATGCAAAAGGAGTTTTGCCAAATCTACATCACCTTAAAGCCTGATAGGAATTTAGCATAACTTGTTTTTTGCTTTTATTAATCAGTTTAGCTTTTTTTTTTTCCTAGGTCTGAATTGATGGCACACTTTGTTTCTGCCCACACAAGACTTATTTCCTATTTTCTTAGATTTATTTACGTCACTTTCAGTAGCATATAAGAGTTATGCAGCTCTTGTGTCTCACTTAACTGCATGAAGACGCCATCGTTGAGAAATAGAAATGTCCAACGCTTACAAGAGGGTAAAACTCTGATCATAGTGTCTGTACATACGTTGGCACTCCGTTTTTTTCCCAGTTTAGTAATATCTCAGTGACTTGATGTGTCAAGTATTAACAGTTAATCTATGCTAATAGAAGAGCTGTTTTGTTTATTTAGGCTCAGTTTTTTCAATACAACTTTTTTTGTTTTTCACCATATAGTGAACCTTAAGTGTGGTACGTAATGATTTATTTTACTGTTTAACTCTTTTACATTAGATTTAGTATGACCAGGCTATTTAGGAAACTTATAAAAGGGTTTTTTCTAAGATGTATTTGTGTTGAAAAACTCACCAGAAACCTTTTTTCAAACCATAGCCACTGAATCAGTCACTCAGAACATTCAGTTTTTCTTTTTTAGGGACCTTTTAGTACATGGAATTTTTTAGGCCATTTTTACATCTTGGACACAGTCTTAAGTGCTACAACTGCATGATGTAGTTCATCAGCATGAAAGAGTCGATCTGCATGTAACCAATAACAAAAGTTCATTTTCTATTTAACACACAAGTCCACCTCCGAAGCATGAAAGTGCTACTGTATTTTCTTATGGCTTGGCCTCAATGTCTTTAAAGCTGGCTTCAGACGTGCATCGGAGAGTTCCAGAGTGGGAGCCCACATTCAGGGGCTGCTGGACACCAGTTCGTGGGACAGGAACGGCATCGGCAGCGTTCTGGAGGAGGCCATGACGCGCTTTGCTGTCATGCAGCGTCAGACCGAGGAGCGCTTTCGCATCTGGATGGAAAAGCTTGCACACCTCGACTCGGACAACGATTCGTCCAAACGCTCAAGCGATGCCCCCGAGGGCCAGCAGGGAGCCCGGCCATCCCCCCCAAGTTCCTTTTTACCATCATCGGAGTCTGCGGAGACCATGGCTGCCTACATGCTGGCACGAGAGAACAACAGTCTCACCCCTACCCCTATAAACAACAATAACATCCTTCCTGAAGTTGTTGCTCAGAATGGGAATCTAGCTGTTCCAGATCCTGGTCTCTTGAATGTTTAGATTGCCCCCTTTGCTTCACGTCTTGCTGTGTCATACCAGACTTGTAGAACTAGCTGATTCTGAAAGCATGGCAATGGAATATAATACAAAAAAGATGTGAGGATGTCAGTTCGTTGAGCAGATATACAATAGAACCAGCAGATGGGCCTGACTGAGCTGGTCATTTGAACTGGACTCTGCTGACCTGAGGCTCCACGTTCCTGCTGGCACTGAATCACTGTGAGATTTGACATTCAGACATTTTCATCTCATTTGTGACGTGGACGCAGAACATATCTCACTACACTGATGAATCAGGGCTCTTATTGTACTACATATTGTTTGGCTTGTTGTTTCTTTAACCGCTGTACAAACACACAGATTAAGTAATTCATATAAAGTGTGTATTACAGCACCTATTAACCGTGATCATCACAGTGCTGGGGTAGGTGCTGCTGTGTAATAGCATGTGCCTTGTCTTTCTAAAGTCATGGTATGATCGATGAAGCATTTTCAGTGCTATTTCTGTAGCAATCAAGTTTAACTCTCCACATTGTTTTTTTTTATTTTCTCGACCCATTTGCACTTTGCAAATGCTTCAGGAAAAGTCTTGTGACGTTTCATTTTGGTGACATAGCTTTACTAACATCAAAACATTTATCATAAACTTACCCGTAAACATAAATGCAACGTGCTTACCTTTTTTAGTTTTTAAGATAGAATCTCAGATTTGCGTTAGAAGTTATTACACTGGCTTTGCTGTTACATTTTGCTGCCTTTTTGCAGTGTGAAGAAGCTAGTGGAAGAGAAAAGGTAAAACTTTGTTAATTTTTAGTAGTGTACAGGTAATAGACAGCATCAAATGGAACATGGGTTTTTTTGTTTTTGCCATTAGTTGCAGTGCCAAGAGTATCAAAGCTTCCCTGATATATTTGCCTAGTTGGGTTTTGTTTGTACTGGTTTTGTCTGCCAGCTTGGCCTTTTTCTCCTCGGGGCACCGAGTGCAGCTTGAAGTTCATCCTAGAACTCAAGCAGCAAATTTACACATCGGCAACACTGTTGCGTGAAGCATGACAATGTTTAGGAAGACAAGAGAGGAAGGAAGGACGGATCTGAGTTATAAAGTGGCCTTCTCTGGTTCAAATCCTGTAAACTCAACCCCCTCCCGAAACGATACTAACTTAATCTGACCATTATTAAAACTGCTCTCATCACTTCTAACACTGTTAAACATGAGATGTGCATGATGGAATCCACAGCCCATTATTATTATTTGTTTTATAACAAGGGATGTTAAATGTTTTTGTATGTAAATAGCCATCATTTTATCAGAACCTAAGGCAGAACACATTGTTGCTCCTCTTGTTTGCATGCTATTATATCAATATGTAGAATGTGCAAAGCCAAAATAATTTTCATCAGCACTGCAGCATGTGTGCAAGGTATAACTGTGTTTATGCGGATAAGTGGTGACAGTCAGGATGATTGCTCTAATTTCCCTTTTTGCCCCCATGTTTTTCTTTTTTATTCTTCCTTTTATTGGTGTTGATTTTTATTTGCCATTTGGACTTATATGAATCCAGCGTTAGCCTCTGTAGATTTGTTCAAACTTAAAGGTACCTTTTATAATAACATTTTTTGCCAACACAATAAAGAGAACTCGGTGCAAACAACACATGCGCTGAAAAACAAGATAAAGAAATCAGGGACAGTCCAATGTTTACCAAAGAGACTATCCTTGTTTACATTTGTCCTTTTTCATTCGTTTATACCCAACCTTTACACTGGCAAGTGCTTTGTTTCTCTTGTACCTCTGGTACCTGTGTGTTTCAGCCCAATCAGCTGGTGTGCGCTCCTATCTCTTAATGTACATGCTGTCCAGACAACTCCCCCCCCCCCCCCCCAACACCTACACATGTCTGGTTCACAGAGCTTGCAGCTCTCCAGGAGATTTCTTTTTACAGGGTAGAACAAATATACACATTTCTGCTTTTCCACTCTGTTGTATTCGATTACATTTAATTCACTGAACAAAAGTTATTTTAGGTGGTTTGTAATAACTGTAATCTAGTGTAGTTTTTATGTGAATGGCTGTTACTTTAAAACCAATAAACAGTAAGGAAAAAAAATGTATTGTGCTGCAGAAGATTTATTAATGAAGTAAAAACCACAGTAATAAGAAACAACCCCAATTCCAAAAATATTGGAGTGTTGTTTAAAGTGTAAATAAAAACAGATTGCTGTGATTTGCACGTCTCATAAACTCATAATATATTCTACAATCCCCACAGTTGATGAATCGTCAACTGTGGGAACTGCAGAATATATTTGGTTTTGTATATTCTAGATGCTGCAAATAACAAGACCAGAGACCGTGTCCAGTCCCTCTAATCCCAGGCGTGGTTTAAATAATAAAGTGTTTTCTTTGTTTCCTGCAGACGGGCCTCCAGTAGTGGGTCACTATGATATTTCAGACACTGATTCTAACCAGGAGAGTGTGAGTGTGGCGACAGCTCGGCCTACGGTGATAAGGCATGAGCTAAAAACACACAGAGGCCAGGATATGGCAGCACACTCTGGGTGTATAAGAGCTCTGAGCTCTATCTCAGGTCAGTTACAAACCCGGTATATATCCTCGTTTTCTCTCAGTGAAGGCAGAGGGTGGGGTTTAAAGGGCATAGGTGTCACCTGTAGTGTGGGCAAACTGGCTTTCTTTTTCATCTCAACAAGATGCCTTTGAAGTACACTTGAACTCACACACTCATGGCTTCCATTGAGTGCTTTTGAAATTGAACTTTCACGGTGCTGTAAACACAAATCACAAGTATTAAATCATCTATCAATTCATTCTATGCAGTCATTTATTTTATGCAAGTGTCCATTCATGGTGGTTTGTTTTTGTCTGTCAAAGCAGCTGCAGTCGTCATGCGTCAGCGAGGCCTGAGGCTCTCCACTGCTTTGATCCTCCTCCCAATGTGTGACTGTTGGTTTTATTTATTTCAGGCCGTGTGGAGGCAGAGCTGTCGCACAAGGAGAGCTCTCAGCACAAAGGCCAGATTAATGTTGCTTCCTCTGACAGTGAGGTGGAAATAGTTGGAGTGCAAGAAAAAGCACGGTAAAGACACTTAATGTGTGGCTAGTTGTACTTTTTTTTTTCCTTACTACCCCACACTTGGAAGATTAACTCATTCTTTCTCTTTTTATCAACTAGATGTGCCCATCCATGTGGAGGGGTGATAAAGAGTTTGTCTTCCTGGAAGGAGAGCCCAGTGGAGCAGTTAAACAGCAGAAATCAGTCTCAGCTCTGGACTGCCGTTTCACCTCGGCCTAACTGGGTGTCCCCTCCCGAAGTGGTGGACCTCACGCTGGATGAGGACGCCGCGCACAAATATCTACTTTAAACAGCTCAAACACCGAAAACTCGTAGTTTTCCTTCTTGTATCCAAGTTTAGGCTGAAATCCTTTAAAATTTGCAGCCACCTGCAACTGCTCGTGGACTCCTCCCGCTCCAGAGCACTTTTTTTTTTGTTTTCAACTTTGTGTTCACCAGTCGTGTATCAAAGCCATTCTACTGATGTGATTCCCTATTTTTAGCTCGTTTGCTCTCGAGTTCAGCAGGAATGAAATGGCACAGCACTGTAAGTGCAAGTGGAAATGTACAAGAGTGATTTATCTGTTAATGATAGCAATACCTCTGTTACACCTCAATGACTGATGTACCTAGTCATCCCATGTGCTCTTAAGCTGTATAGTGAGAACTTCACGCTGCTTAACAGCAGGTTAGTGTCACAACCTGGCTATTGGCCTGCTTCACTACAGACTGTAGGTGTTTTCAAACCAGATTTAGCAGTAAAAAAAAGTTGCAGCTGATATGTTTCCATTGTACAGTAGATGATAAATAGATTTTGTATAGAGGCAATTTTGGGTTCAACACTGGATGAGCATAGAAATCAGTCTGCATTCATAGCTTGCTTTGCACAGTGTCTAAAATAGGCACAGCTATTTGTAATGCTGATAGAGCGTGTTTGGATTTCTCTTAATAGAGCCAATAAATATTAAGAGAAAAAAATATGTATATGAAATTGCTGGAAGTTAATTGAGATGAACAAAATTCACCTATTTTTCGGGATTCTGAGTCCTTTTTGTTTGTTTTTTTTCCCCAACACAAAAAGCTACTTTTAATGAACAATTGGATGATTAGTTGAATGGGTTTTAATCTGATTGGCTGATGAGTTTCTATTTGACAAATACACACAAGATTTGTTGAATAATCTTCACAAGTGTGCAAATACACATTTCCTAAGCTTTGTTTAGTTACATTTGTTTTGTTCCTGCTGTTACAGGAAACCACTGTTTAAACTCCAGTTTTGTGTGAATCTGTTAATCTTTCAGACACTGCAAAATTTGGTTCATTTTCACCACATTCTCATGAAATCCTAGTAGTGTAATCACAAAAGTAACTTAATTTTAGTAAAAAAAAATGTATGGAAGCACATTTTTGTCTAGCAGTCTTGGTGAATGTATGACCTTGCAGTGCTGGTTGGGGCGGTTTTACTCCTGTGTTTATTTTGAATAGCTGGAAACTCCTTTAAAAACTCTGGGGAACCCTTTTTAATAACCGAGGAAATGTATCTTCCTTTGAGTACTGCAAAGCAAGATGGCTCAAATGCCTTTGAACTGTGCACTATTTTTCTTTTAGAATGGTAAAAAGCCTATTTTAAACGACAAAGTAGAGCATTTTTTTCAGTCTCACATGCGTGTATTTTAATATTTGTAAAACAAGCATAAATATATATATATATAAAGTATAAGTAGTGTTGAGTTTGTGCTCGTGTGTGGGGCGCTGTGAGACATGTAGTGTGTGTGTGTTTGTGTGCTGTTTTTACCCTGCTCCTCGGGGCCTTCCTCCTCCTTCCCTACAGTCCTATTTTGTCCTCAAACAGCACTGCGGCCATGCTGGTCAGTTTTTACGAATATGCAAAATTTACAAACTCTTTCTAATTTCTTCTATTAGACACGGGAAAAACAAGTTTCTTTTCACTGATGCTTTAGGATGATAGAAATGCATTAACTTCTGCGGGTAACAGAAAGGGAAAACTAAAAATCTAAACCAAAGTCCAAGTGGAGGATGTGTGTTTTTCTTTTTACTGTAAACTCCCTTTATCTAATTTAATTTGAAAAAATCCGTACTTTTCTTTAAAGGTGTTTTAAATTCAATGCTTATTTTTTTGTTTTGTTTTTGGCCAGTTTTTACTGTATCCACCTGCCTCTATAATAACTCTGCCAGATCAGTTCTGCTTCTCAAAATCTACTACTGTCTGCTCCACGGGAATACTTTAGTGTTGGTAAAACATCACTTTTGTTGTTGTTAATGATATCAGTGAACGAATCTGGGCAAGGGTGTATGAATACTGTTGCACATTGCTTGTTAAATTGTATATTTTAGCCTCTGTTGAGACTTTTTATCCTCTTTACCTGCAATTCAGCCTTTGCTCTTTTGTTTTTGATTCTGTTTTACTGTCAGTATTTTATTCTAACAAAAGAAAAGTTTATTTTGTTGCTTCTGCAGGACCCTGACTTCCTTGAAATCAAGTCTGTAGAACAAAAAGAAACTATTTTAAGAGTAAATAAATAGTGTTATTTAATGATTTCTTGTACAAGCGTTTTGTTGTCGCTGTATTCCTAGAAACTGATGCCGGGTGATAAAAATACCCACACATTCAAATGAGACACAAGATGCTGTTTTCGGCTGAGAGTGATTTCAACTATAAGCTCTAAAAGAAACAATGAGATGTTTTCTTTTGTTCGGTGTTCAGTCTAGACAACTGCAAAGTTGTAAATAATCCTTCACCCTCACAAACCAATCTGGCGTGCGGGGTCAGAGGTCGTACGGTGACACCTGCCACTAGAGGGACATCCAGAGTTCACATGAAGTAGACAATGAAGGAGTGGAGCAATGCAGTCTGCAGGGCCCTTTAGCTGCCTCCTTTCACCC
This sequence comes from Anablepsoides cearensis, assembly GCA_032275365.1. Classification (NCBI taxonomy): domain Eukaryota; kingdom Metazoa; phylum Chordata; class Actinopteri; order Cyprinodontiformes; family Rivulidae; genus Anablepsoides; species Anablepsoides cearensis. The sequence continues at coordinate 9,805,888 of JAUBOC010000037.1, read as the reverse complement.
TACAGCCAGAATATCAGCTGTATGCTAATTTTATTTTTTGTACAAGAGTGTTGTGGCCTCTCAGTGAATGGTCCTGAGTCAGAGCTAGAAATCCTGTTCCTTCCTTTTGCAGATGTCTGAACGATATTTCTATTCAAGTTACACACGTGCTTCCAGTTTATTTCTACGACTATTTAACCAAGATTTGCGTGTAGATGAACTGAGTTTGTGTCGCAGTGATAGTGAGGTGTTATGAAAGGCTCTTTGTGTGCATTTTTTTATTACCCCGGCCTTAAAGCGTTAGTTTGGGGGAAGTGGAAATGAGGACATATGGGGACTAGGGTTTTGTGACCCTTTCAGTGTCTCTACACCCATCTGTTCCTCCATCCTTTGGGGTTAACACTTGAGGCGGAGAAAATTTCAGTTTTTTCCCCTTCTGCTGCACAGAGAATAAAAACAGTTTTTGTTTCATGTTAAAGAAAATATAATAAGGCAAAACGTAACATGCAATTTCAAGGAAAAGATATCGACCATAATGCTTTTCCTTGTCTGTATGTGTTTGCTAATTGCATTAACAAAATATCATTAACCAGTGGATGGATTTTATTTATTGGCTGTACATCTACCTAATTAATCTTAACCAGTGCAAAAAGGTTTTTAACCTCATTAGTTTGGCCAATATCAAGCATAAATTTGGTGTGGTAGCTGTGTATCATCCCCAACACATCTGTGTGACACATTGTGATATATTTCTGCATAAAAACTTAATAATTATGCCAACCCTTCCTTTCTGTTAGCAAAATATCTCCTGGGCCACTTGACATATTTTAATGAAACTTTCAAAAATTAAACATTGGTTGTACATCTACAAATTAGTTGTTGTTTTTTTTTTCGTCAATTCAAGACAGCTACCACAGCATATCTAAACCTGGCAAACACACAAAAAATGATATACTACATTTTACAGCTATTAAGCCAAAATTGGATATAGTTGTAGCTGAGAGTCATTCTCACCACACACTACAATACTGCATGAGATTTTGTATAATGTGACTTTTAAGATTTATCTAAAATGCCCATTATTTCTTGAAGTTGCGTCTAATTTTTATATTTTCCTCGTTCAAAATTCAGTCCCATGAGAAACATTTCTTAATAATGATAATTATAGAGATTAGTGTTTAAATGACAGAATATAACTTGCCAGTGTAGCAGACTGTATAAAATCTGAGGTTAGTGACCCATGTTTGGGATTGAAGAATGAAGTCATAAAGGGGGCGGGCTGTCCAAAAACACACAGTCAGTCCCGCCCCTGCACTCATCCCATTGGTTGATCCGAGTGCCAAAGCCGGAGGGGTCTTGTTCGAAGGAGTCCAGTGATTGGTCGCTGGCCTCCCTGAAAGCAGGCATCGCAGACCGTCGGTTTGAACGTGCAGGGGGGGTGACTGGAGGGGATCATTTCCATGGACCATCTGTCTCTCTGGCTGCACTCACAACAAAGAAGGACCCAGGATGGTGTTAGTCCATGTCGGATATCTGGTTCTCCCCGTCTTCGGCTCAGTTAGAAACAGAGGTATGACTACCGTTTTGTCCCGACTCTAACAGCATTCCTCGGCGTCTCTCTTTCTTTCGAAACATCCGCAGATGATGTAAACAAAGCTGACACCTGCTAGTTAAAAAGACCGAGGCAGCGTAACAAGGAGCGATGGAGACAAGCGTTAGCCGTGTGGCTAGCTCAGCTGCAGCGTCGAACCGAACCCGCTAAAGCACGCTCACCGGTCGGTGACTACAGACAATTATTGTCTGTTCAGTCACAAATGTGTTATTTTGGGTTGTTTCGAGGCCTGTTTTGGGCACCAAATGAACCCGCCTGTCAAATGACAGCCTTTTGTTTTATCATTCAGTCGTTTGCGCGGGGCTGTCTCGGTTAATATCTGCGTTGTGTTTACGTCCGTTTGCAGTATTTTATTTATTTATTTTTTTCGTCGTCGCTCGCATATCTTAGTGCTATTATTATAACAGGCAATGACACTAAATTAATATATGTAATTGCTACAAATCTAAGCAGCCCTTTCATGATATTTGGCAAAGTAAGCAAGCGTCTGTATCTAAAAAAATCGTGACATATTTACTCTTTGTGTTCATGAAAAAAGATTTATTTTATATTAGTTTTTTTTTTTTTTTTTCATTTACAATAATGGTTTCCAGTCAAACCCAAAAACAAAGCTTCTTAATGGAAATAATGTGAGCAACTTAAATGTGAATTGGACCTAAACAAAAAACTACTACCTTCAATTCTGCAGGCTATCTGTGTTGATTTTGTAATAATAATAATAATAATAATCATAATAATAATAATAGTAGTACTTTGATGCAGTAGCACCAATGATTTCATTGTGCTTTTATTTGTGTTCTTTTTTCCTGTTCCATAGTATCGAGGCTGGCTCTACATTCCGCATTTCTCAGACCTTTGTCCCCCTCCATTGTGTAGCTAACGATCATCTGCTGCTGTCTGCCGTATAGCCTCTGCCTGTTCTCTGCATCTAGCTGTTATTGTGAACCCCTTCTTCCTCATTTCCTCTTTCCATCTGAAGAAGACATTGGCATTAAAAAAACCCAAACAAACCGAGTTCCCCCCACTCATACCGTATCCTTCTATGTAACAGACTAAAGAATAACACTTTCTGTAGAAAACAGTTTGTCTTTATTTAAACTGTCATGTTGCTCTTTAGTGAATAACCCATTATTGTAGACTTTACTACAGGCTGTCATTGTGATTCTTCCCATTCAGTGTGGATAGACTACATTCTGCTGTAAATTTCTGTAAAGTGGATACATTTTGATCCTCCTGGATTCGATTACAGCCAGGCTTGATCGAACTGTATGGTTACTGTCTCCATCCTGTATTTGGATAAAGGTGCATTGTACCAGCATATTTTTCTTTAACTCATCCTATAATTCATGCATTTACTAATTGGTCAAAAACATTGGTAGAGCTGGGGGAAAATAACGCCAGTTCGTAACGTATTTTCACCTCTGATGGTCCACTGCACCTGTTAAAGTGATGTCCAAACAGCCGGTCATAACCCCTATCCATGTGTCAAAGCCTGTGTTCCTGCTGGCCGAATTGATTTCACAATAAACCGGCGAGACACATTTTCTAACTCATCTTACCATTTGAGGGGGGGGAGAGAAAGAGGAAAAAAAAATAACCCACTGTCATGCACAACGCCCCTCCTCCTTCTCGAGTCTTTCCTCCAGAATGCTATCCATTTTACAGAGATGTGTATATCCTGCACTGCTGTAGAACTCCTTTTTAGAGTCAAAATGTCTTTTTTTATTCTTTGGTTGTGGTTTTTTCTACCTTATTGTTTTTGATTTGAGTTCTTTATTTTGTATTAGAACCTAATGCATGGTCATTTTTATACCTTTGTTTTTTCCACATTGAACAGCAGATTCTAATGTACTCTTTGTGTAGAGATGTCCCTGCTGTACTGAAATGTGCTGTAAGCATTACACATCTACTCATTGGATGCTGCTTCTGTTTTGTTAACCCTATACAGAAAGCATGGTCAGGCCTCACTTTAAGTCGAATTTGCATGTTATTATTATTATTATTATTATGGCTATGTAGGATATATAATACTCTTATTATTACTATTATCACACAGTGCCACACGTACTAATATTTTCCAATAAAGACTGTAGTTCTCTTCCTAACCTTCAGTGTGCTTTTTGCTGATTTCCATGTGTTCCTCCCTCCCGCCTCACCACTGTGCTGTCACTGAGACAGTCCCCCCCCCCTCACTCTGTATGTGCTCTCATGTTTCAGCCGTCTTTGCAGAGTCCCTTCAAGTTGCTGCTCTGCTTCTTTTGGAATAGGGAGGGGACTAAATTTTATGTCCTGTGAAACAAACATATTAACAAAAAACAAAACAAGACTCTGATAACTTCTTTTCTGTGCTGTCATTCACTTAAATCCATTCCCTATAAAACAGAGCATTTGCCCCTCGTTAGTGTTAACGTATGAATCTCTGTAAATCTTGTCAATATACACATACTGTATATAATTACAGTGTGTGGGTAGAGTCCATTTTTTTGCAAAGTAAAAAAGACATTTGCAAGTAAAACAGCTACAAAATATATAGCAAAAATAATTTAATTAGAAAGTGCATCTAAATATATACTGATAGCCACATTCTGTCAAATAGTTGTCATTAGTTGGTAAATTACCAGCTGTTAGATCAGTCAGAGACTGGTGTATGATGAAAGGGGCAAAATTCTTAGTCCAGGTAAGTCAAAGAAGGGCTTGTTTTTGTTAATTGTTTTTCTGGCTTATAAAACCACTCTTACTCCAAAACACTATGTTAGCCACCATAATACTTTTGCACGTTTGGTTTCTCGCTGTTTCTCAACCAAACATTGTGTTACTACACAAATATAGACCAGGGATGGGCAATCCTGGTAATCATTCTGCAAGTTTTACTTGTTTCCGTGCTCCAACACACCTGACTCAACGATTGAATTACCTCTCTAAGTTGGTAAAATCAGCTGTGTTGGAGCAGAGAAGCTAAAACATGCAGGATAGTGGTCCTCAAAGATCAGGATTGCCCACCCCGATACATGTTTCATATCTGTTGCAGCAAACCAAATTAACTTCTGCCCACATTAAACCCGGGAATAATTTGGCCCAGTCCAGGGTACACAGGGATATACTAAATTGGTTAAATTTGCAATTTAAAAAGTAGTACATGTAAGTGTTCTTTAAGTATACTCCTAATTAAAAAAAATGATAGAGTATACTTTGAGTTTACTTTTTATGTACTTATCAGTTTATGTTACCTATAATTGGCTGATATTAAGTTGTCAAAATTATACCTGGTGAGTAAAAGTACACTTGGTATAATATACTTAAGTATAGTTAATGCCATGTATTTGAGCTTTAAGTCTTTTTGATTAAGGAAATCATGGGAGTATAATCTGGTTTGATGAGTAAGAATTGGCCTATAGGTCAAAGTATCGTAATCTAACCTATGCTCATTTTAACCACAGGTGTAGTCTGGACTTGGGGTACTTTGGCCTATTACACCCTATGCTTGTTATGAAAGAGTTGTTTTATAAGCCTAAAAACAATTAAAAAAAAATACAACATTAATCTTCATTAGCCTGATGATGATTTCTGCCCTTTTCTTGAAACTGTTTTATGACCGATGTCGACAAACTACTGATATTTATTTGACAGAACATTACATTAAAATCACCAAATTATTCTTTCACATTTTGTCTATTCAGGTAATAACATGTTGGTGGAAAAAAGCCTGAAAATATGTCGTGATTTAATTCCAGCATACTGGGCGCTTAATGTCAAGACAACTATTTGTGAACTTTCATAAAATCACATTCTTCTGCATATTGTTTATTTCAACACAATGTGCCGAAACACCAGATCGCTGATCCTGAAAATAAATTGAACAAACTGAGTTAATAAGTTCTGATTGTGCATTGTAAACTAATCACACACAAAAGGAAATGAAATAGAAGCAACAAAAGAATAAAGGTGAAAACTATTGTTCACTATGGCAACTGATAAATAAAGACCAGACGCTCCATTTCAATTCCAGCTGAGGTTAATGAAATATAAATCTGTGCCAAAGAAACGAGAATTGGAAGAAGCATCTAACAAGTTAATTAAATGCTTCAGATTATTTAATTGGGTTTCATTAAAGAGCAATGATTCTGAAGTCATAGTCTGATTTAATCTGATTAATTTGCATTTTTGAACTTTTGTTCAACATTTGAAAATCTGTCTTGACAGGGTTTAATCAATACATTTCAACTTGTGTCATTATTTCAATATGGAATATTCATTTCTTCATATGTGTGAATTAATCACAGCTGCCCCAATGTCGACAAATCAAAGACGATGTAAAGAATTAGAGCTTTGGTTGTTAGAGGAAAGAAACGAAGTCCTATAATTTGTTCTTCTTGACTCTGATGGAAGACATTAAATGGCATCAGGCAGCTGCTTCTTGGATCAGCCGGAGGGAAGGAGCCAGGGAGAAACTTGCTTTATTGGAGAAAAAAAACTCTTTAAGCAGGTTAGTGGGAGAGTTAGTTGCTGTAGTAACATTTTTTGGTACAGAAACCCCTGAGTTTCATCTCAAGGTTCATATTCCAGGGTAATGAATTGTTCCTTCAAAACCTCATTGAGACTTCAGCTCTGTTTCAAACGGACACATTTTGAAATTTAAAACAAAATCCTGAACTATATCTAATGGGGCAGTTTGGAAAGAAAGTTACTTTGATAATTTTCCAAATATATTGACATGCAATTCTGAAATGCAGGTATGCACTTGATGTAAACAAAGCACTTTTATCTGCATATTTTACTCAACACATCTGAGCATAAATACATATCAATACTTACATTTGTCAGGTTACTTGATCTTCAATGGATACTGCTGGATACTGGTCATAAGTAAACAAACAAAAGTGGTAGTTGGCAGCTGATAATTTTCTTTTGCCCATAACGTTTTAATTAAAGGACACATTAACAAATGATATGAGAAAGAGATTTATGCATATATTAGTTTTTGGTTTCAATATTTTTTACCAGTCCTTTTTACATTGCAATGAGAACCTTTAAACCTTTAAGTACCTTTTAAAAAAAACCTGGGAAATAATGTTTTGTCCTTTGGTTTAGTAGTGTTTGACAAATAGGTGAAAGGATCAGTATGAGATCTATAAAAAATGCTACAATATAAGTTGTTTAATGCAGAAATGTGACTGGAAATGGACAAACAGACCTTTGTCTCATTATGACAAAATAAATCTGAGAGCATTTCTAAATTTCAGCAACTATCAGATGAACCAAAGTGTAAAATTCTCCAGACTTTATAAAGCGGCAGAAGTATTTTCATGTCTGTGAAAGGGCCGAATCACACTGTTACACTTCAGCGTTTGTGTTACAAGCGACAGATCGCTCCCATCAAGCTCGTTTGGTAATTAGCAGAACAGACTTTGACACATTTATAAATAAATGCTTCAATCTCCAACCAGCATGTTGCTGCTTCCAGTTTCCACCCTCTGCTACATATTTGGAACAACTAAACCAAAGTTACTTAAATTAAAAGTATAAGGCCTACTTTAGGCATTAGAAGTTACATTTTAGCTAATTAAAAAAGGAGGATGGGGGTATGTACTTTCCAGGCACATAGTTCAGTTCTATATTACAATCAAGTAATTATGTTACCTTCAGTTGTTTTGAAAATACTGTATATCAAAAATAAATTTGACTTTGCATCATAGTCTATATAAGTGCCTTGACATTGGCCTTGGTCTCTTTAAGAACCTCCTACTCTTTCAGACACTCCCAATTCACACGTCTTCACAACAATGTTTTAGGTGCTCAGTGGGGCAAGAGCTCAGCTGCAGACTGAGCTCCAGGGAGGAGCTTTGTGTAAATAGGTGGTGCTTTGTACCAGTAAGCAATTAGGCAGCTCCACATGGCTACCACTGGCCTGGTTAAAACCAGCCCCTTGTTCTTCACTATGCTTCGTACAGAGGGTCTGGACTCTCGGCTATTGAGAAGCGGTTGCTTGCTGAAGGCGTGGCCTCTGTTGAAGTTTAAAACGGTTGGATTGGTTGGCTGTGACGTGTGTGCGCCGTCTCCACTGTGAAAGAGGCTAAGCTAAGAAGCTAACTGGAAATTGCGTGCGCTGTAAACAACCCGACTGAGAGGAGAGAAGTACCGAGCCAAAGGAGATGGCTGTAAAGGGGAGCTGCAGGCTTTGTCAGACAAATTTAATTTAATTTAGAAGCCTTATCAACACAGACTGGCTTCATTCACTTCCTCCGCTGCCATTGCTAAACTATAAGCAGACAGAAAATTGTCGTCGTTCAAAACTCCTTCTTCTGTTTTCTGATTGGCTCAGGCAGTAGTGGGCAGCACTGATCTAAATTTAGTTCCACTAGCCCTAAAGCACTAACTCAAATATTTTAGTCCCCTAATTCAAAAGCACTAATGCACTGAAAAAATTCTAAAGCGCTAAAATAACCCAGTCAACCCATGGTACATTCTTCAACAGACAACATGAGTCACATATTGCCATGTTGCTCTCTTAAGACTTATCATTGACATTCCTCAGCCTTGTTTGAGTTCATATGTTGTTAATATGTCATCTAGTGGATAAATGACACACATATGAACAAAATGTGTGACAGTTTTCACCGTCAGCTGATAACAATAAAGTTGATAAATAACATTTAAAGACCTCAGTTAGTGCTTCTAAATTTAGAATATAAATTTAAAGTGCTAATCCACTAATACATTCTAAAATTAGCAAAAGCACTAAAGCACTAATCAGGAAATCAGTTCCCCTTTTAGTGCTTTAGGGGAACTGTGCCCACCACTGGGCTCAGGTAAAATTCTACTGAAGAAATTGTTCTCTATGGGAGAAATCCCAGACGGAGCAGTGAAGGGAAACTAGAATTGAGCGGAACTGCATAGTAAGGCAAGGGCCAGGCTAGGCTACCACAGGAGATCCAGGGATTTCTTAAACATGTATGAATGAGTCAAAGCAACACTTTTTGCTGAGAGAATAACATTATAACATGATATAAAGCAATAAAGATTTTGCATATTGCAAGCCCCTCCCCCCTCCCTCATTCAATTGTATAATGTCTGCTATTTATTTTTATTAAACTATATCTATACTAGATTTGTGTGTTTTAGTCAAATATTTTTAAAAGACTTTGCTTCTCACAAAAGGTTTGGACAAGGAAAAGGTAGCGGAAGTGTGGGTGCTGCTTCTTCCAAGTACAGAAGAGGATTAGGGAACAAAAATTTTATGTTCTGACTTTAATCTCAGAATTCTGTTTAAATTCCAGTCTGAATAATAAAGGGTTTGGCAGCCCCGTAAATCAGCACTATTATTTTATGCGTGTAATATTTTACTGCTGCCTAACAAAAAGGGGACAAATTATTTAGGTCATGATTTATGGGACGTGCAGCACAAGATGTTTCCCAAATGTACTTTTGTATTTTAAATGTAAACTCCTGAATGTAACACTTTAACTTCTGTCTAATCTCCAACACTTAGGCCTCACATTTGTTCCTAACGTCGGAGTTATTTATGTGCCTGAGATGCAGAGTGTTCTCAGCTCGTTTCTTCTCAAACTACAGCAACAGACTTTTAAATAACTCAGCAGCTGTAAGGCAAGTGTTCCTCTGCAGTGGAACTACTATGTCTTTTACTGAACCAATGAGCACCAGCAGGCTTTGGGGAACGAAGTCTTTTCTACTGCCTTTTATGCAGGGGTTTCAGAACCGCAGCGTCAGCCTGTGAGCGTGTTGATCAGTGAGAGCAGCAGGTGAGGTGATGATAATGTGCCACAGGGTGGATGGAGGAGTGCTGGATGGGGTGCAGGAGAGGATTAGGTTAGGAAGGAGGTGGGATTTCTGAAGCTGCAGGGATGGAAGTTGGAGGTGGGGGGAGGCGGGTTTCATGTCAGACTGCTGCAGTCGCAGGAGGGCGGGGCTTATAGCCTGTCACTCACACTGGGAAACCATGCAGCAGCCGTATTCTATGGGGGAGGGGCTGACTGTACATCAGTGATTACGCCTGTAATAATTGGTGGGATTTGGGTTGTAAAGTCTGTTCTCCACCACTCGTCACAGCATCAGAGCAGGGTTAGGTGCTGGCAGCTCTGCGTTCTGTCCGATATTAATGTCAGCTGTTTTTGCCCAGAGACAAATGATTTGATATTTACCACCAGGTCACAGGTTTTGGATAAAACCATCGTGCAACTGCCATCAAAGCGATCCAAACCACCAGTGTGCCATTTCTGCTCTACTTCCCTCAACCAAATGTTCTCAGTCTGCTCGGGTCTCTCTGGGTTCAGTGGATTCTTGTGTCCCGCGGCTAAATGCAATGAAGCAAAACCAGGAAAATATGTCAGCGGTGATAAAAAAGAAAGACTAACAATTTGATTATTCTTTCTAAATGTCTACTTTTCTTCCAGTCTTCAACCCAAGCAAATCTTTTATCATCTTCCTATCATCTCAGGGGGGGGGGGGGGTAGCTCTATTACCCATCTACTGGTAATTTAATTTACAACAGATTTAAAATAAATCAAGCACATTACCTAATTGGATAACCCTCCCTCTTAGACACATTAAGCATACAGTATTACTGCTTAGCAGATAATTCTGCCTGATTGAGTTTGAAATGTTGTAAATCACTTCAGTGGACTCTGAAGACACAATAATTAGCACACTCTCATGATCAAACCATCCTTCAGATTCAAAACTCTAAAGGAAAAGCTGAAATGTCAACTTTTTAAATCTCCACTTCATGCTCCCTCCAGCCTTAATTTCTTTGTTCTGGGAGTGTTTTGCATTGATTGGTTGTCACACAATCTCATGCCTTTTCCATCTCTGATATAATGGGGAGGGTTGAGACACAGAGGTATGTCATTTTCAAAGTGTGCCGTATCTGCTGTGGGGCAGAATTCTTATGAGAAATCAAAACTCTTTTTTTTTTAAACAACACGCATAAAATAGTGTCTAAATCCATTAGATTAATGAAACTAGAATTTCTCGAGGAAATGCTAGCCATACCAGAGTCTTAAAAATATAACAATCATAGAGTTATAATTGTTTTTGTCAAATCTTGAAAACATCACGTAGAACAGACCTTGACAGATTTATTGATAAATACCTCATGTGTGTGCAATTCAGACAAACTAAGCCCAGTTAGTCCTTCCATTTAAAGTCTATATAAGGTTTTAAATACTGTTTTAAACCCAAATTTCAGTGAATTTGGGATGTTGTGTAAAAGATAAATACAAACAGAATGCAATGATTTGCAAATTCTTGTCCAACTATTTTCAATCTAATACACTACAAAGACAAGATATTTAATGTTCAAACAGATAAAATGTATTTATTTATTTACTTTTGCAAATGATCACTCATTTAGAATTTGATGCCTGCAACACATTAAAAAAAACCCTAGCACAGGATCATGATCACCACTGTGTTACATCAGCCTTGTTTTTACCAACATTCATTAAGTGTTTGGGAACTGAGGACAATAATTGTTGAAGCTTTTTAGGTGTACTTCTTTCCCATTCTTGCTTGATGAAAATCAGTTGCTCAATGTTGTATTTTGTGCATTACAATGTGTCACACATTTCCAATGGGAGACAAGTCTGGACTGCAGGCCGGTCAGTCTAATATGTGCACTTATACTACGAAGCCACGCTGTTGTAGCAGGTGCAGAATGAAGCGTGGCATTGTCTTGCTGAAATAAGCAGGACATCCCTGGAAAAGACGTGGCTTGGATGGCAGCATGTTGCTCCATAACATGTACTGTATGTAGCTTTCAGCATTATGGTGCCTTCACAGATGTGCAAGTTACCCATGCTATGGGCGCTAATACATCCCCTTCCATCAGAGAGGCTGAACTTTGTGCTGACAACAATCTGGTCAGTCCTTTTCCTCTTTGGCCCAGAGGACCTGACGTCCATGATTTCTAAACACAATTTGAAATGTGGACTCCTCAGACCACAGGACACTTCCACTTTGCTTCAGTCCATCTCAGATGAGTTCAGGTCCAGAGAAGTCGGCAGCATTCCTAGATGCTGTTGATATATGTCTTTGGCTTGATAGAGTTTTATTTTATACCAGTAGACGTGATGAAATGTGTTCACTGACAATGTTTTTCTGAAGTCTTCCTGAGCCCATGTGTTAATATCTCTTATAGAATGATGTTTTTTATTGCAGTGCTGCCTGAGGGCTCAAAGGTCCAGAGCATTCAGTATTGGTTTTCAGACTGCCTGTTTACTAGCAAAGATCTGTCCAGATTCTCTAAATCTTTTGATGATATTATATATATTGTGGACTGTAGATGAGAAAATCTCTAAAGACTTTACAATCGTATGATGAGAAATATTGTTATATTGAACTGTTGGATCATTTTCACACGCAGTTGTTCACAAAGTGGTGAAACTCGCCCCATCCTTGCTTGTGAATGAATGAGCCTTTCAGGGATGCTCAATTTATACTCAGTCATGACACTCACCTGTATCCAATAAACTTGTTCACTTGTGGAACATTCCAAACAGCTTTCCCAGTCTTGTCTTCACCCGTCCCAGCTTTTTGGAATGTGTCGCAGGCCATAAATTCAAAATGAGCGAATATTTGCAAAAAACAACATATTTTATCCGTTTGAACATTAAATATCTTGTCTTTGCAGTGTATTCAATTGAATATAGGTTGAAAATGATTTGCATATCATCATACTCTGGTTTTATGTTTTACACAACATCCCAACTTCATTGGGGTTGTACAATCTTTAAAAATTACTAAATTAAATCTTTGATCGTTAATTGAGCTTGATTTCAAAAGTTAATCACATGTATCACTGATTTTTGAGATAGTTTGCTAACAGACAAATACACACATGCAGACGTATGCAATAGCATGATTACTAATTGTTATAACTTTTATGGTAGTGGGTAATAACAGTTCTGGAATGCAGAAAAATGCTTGTAGTTTTTACTTAAAAGCGCCTCCAAATCAATGAGATCTGTAAGAAGAAGGGAGTCTTAGGTGGTCCACAGGGGTTAACAGTGTCTCCTATAGTATCAGGTCTTTCCTATTTTTGGCAGGTTTGAGTCTCTGATGACCCTAAGCTCCTGATGCCTTGCCTTTATCCCACACAGGAGTGCATTTCAGCAGGCATCAGCACAGCCATGCTACCTCCTGCCGACACTTTCACCTGGGCGCCCCCCAGGCGCCCATCTCGGCAGAGTTCCCTCTCGGACACGCCAGCCAGCCCCCGCAGTCGGGCCTGGCCGCCCACCTGCCCCCCGCGCACCACCTGACCCTCACCGCCCTGCCCGCACCCCCACAGTTTCAGGACGTGTCGGGGCCTTCATTCCTACCTCAGGCCTTACACCAGCAATACCTCATCCAGCAGCAGCTCCTTGAAGCACAGCACCGCCGGATTCTGCCACACCCCAGGTAGATATGCTGCTGAAACTCCTCGTGTTCTGTTCTTTGCTGGCTTTTGATTTTGGTGTGCCAACATTATGAGTGGCACCTATCCAGACAATCCACTAAAAACCTTTCAGGAGCTTCTAGTCTTATACAGGCGCATGGTTACAGACAATAAAACCAAACGTTTTATCAAATTGCAGAAGACCCCAGGAGCGTATTCCCCTGAACTCCCACCGACTGCGTTCAGGTTTTGAGTACTCCACTCCCCTCCATGTCTCTCAGCCAATGACGCAGCAGCCGAGGTACCTGGCTGAAGGCACCGACTGGTGAGTCTATAATAACCAGGATTAATAGGAGTCCAGAAGAGTGGCTGAATTGTCCTGCTCATCCCTCTCTCTACCCCTTTTCAGGGATCTCAGTGTAGACGCAGGCCTCCCTCATCAGTACCAGCTCCAGCAGCTTCCGCAGCACTATCAGCACTACCTGACCTCCCCACGGCTGCACCACTTCCCTAGGAACACCTCATCCGCCCAAGTGGTACGTTGCGTTATTCTGTTTTGTCACGAGTAACAGTAATAACACATAAAAGAAAACACATCATAAAGCAATCATTCAAGTAAAGAGAAAACAATTAAGCACATTAATATTGAACCAATTTTTTTCCTTAGGTGGTGCATGAAATCAGAAATTATCCATATCCTCAGCTGCATTTATTGGCGCTGCAAAGTTTGAATCCTGTGAGGCACGTGACTGCTGTGCGCGAAAGTTACGAGGTAAATTTACCTTTTTAATCTACTCAATGTATTTCGGCTCAATTCCACCTCCGTTTAACCACCGGACAACTTTGTTCAGGAGCTGTTGCAGCTCGAGGACCGACTGGGGAGTGTCAGCAGAGGAGCCGTCCAGACGACTATAGAGAGATTCACCTTTCCACACAAATACAAGAAGGTAGCTCAGATAACAGGAGCAATACAGACACGCAAATAAATTATGTGTTTGGTGTTTTTTTTAATTTCTTGGCGCATTCTGACCTGCCAACAGAGAAAGCCGCTGCAGCTAAAGATTGGGGAAGACGAGGAGGAGACAGACGTGGATGAGAAGTGCACCATCTGTTTGTCCATGCTGGAGGATGGAGAAGATGTCAGGTGGGAAATACTTAACAGCTCCAGAATCAATAAAATATTGTTAGATTGTTCTTCTTTGGTCAACACCCTGTTAATGCCTTCGTACTTCAAGGATGAAGTCGACACCCGTAGTTGGTTCATCTTATGTGGCAACAATTGATGTGAGAAAAATTACAGTTTGCTTTGTTTTCACTGGACTGTATCTTTGCTCAAGGCAGTTGCCAGGCAACTGGTAAATACTTGTAGGGCATTACTAATCATTGTCAAGAAATAATTAAATCCCTAACCCCTAATTTATTCAGGTTAAAACATAAGAACACCCTCTTTTAATTCTGAGATGTAATGAATAATTATGTGTCCTTTTACCAGGTCTAAGTAAGGGATACATACAGCTTTGGATGGACAACAATCCAGCGTTATCAAGTATTTATTATCATTATTTATTTAAGCTAAGTTGACTATTATCATTTCCAAATTAATTAAGATAGTAAGTAGCAGCTAAACTGCCGGTAATCAATTGAATTTGATTATCTGATGATCAGCAGGTGTGCAGAGAACAGTTTTGGAAGGTTTCCAGCCTGAAACATTCAGATGTGCCATGGAGGAAAGATATCATTATCAGCTTCTTAGAGCCACTACTGCTGCCTTTACATAAGGGTAGCGCCTTATGGCTGCATGACCTGGGGGCACCTGTTCGAACAGGTGTTCTGAACTGTAATTTCCCCTTGGGATCAATTAAGTAACATTCATTCGCCAATGTGCTAAAAAATATGGAAAACAATTGCTGATCTTTTCCAGGAGTGGGTATCCCAGGCAGTTTGTCCCAAAATTCCAAAATTCCAAGATGTACTTCTATGGCTCTGTAAGCCTGATTCACGTGTTAAAGTTCATGACTATATTACAGCTGAGAAAAGATGGAGCCTGTTTGGATTGGCCACCAAAACACAATTAAAATAAAAGTCCATGCAACTGAGGTTAAACCATATCTGAACAAAACCCAAGACTCCTGGAACCACAGCTTTTGGATCGACGTTACAAATAATAGAGATGTTTGGATATTAATGCACAACACAGCAAATCTGAACACAACAACTCAGCACTAACACCTCATACCAACTGTCACGTACGTTTTAACATTTTGATTTTTCCTATACACTCAAAAACCGATTGTTGGATTTACTTAACTCAGTTATGTCAAGTGGTTCCACTTAACTGTGTTGAGTAAGTCCAACGTAACTTTTACTATTTATTTCAATGTAATTGTGCAAGTAATTGTAATTGTGTAGATTTACTCAACTCAGTTAATTTAGTGAAACCACTATCTACTCCTGCAACTTGAGTGAAAAACAGACAATTTTATTATTATATGTAACAATTTCAAAGCTCCACTGTAATTATTTCATCCAGACAGTGCTCCTCCTTCTTAAAGCACTGAGCGAATGGACTTGCACATATGTTTCAAACCATGTTGGGAAGAGAATTTCAGGCAATAAGAGCTGCACCCTGGGATGAAAAAGAGGGTCAGTTTACAGCATATGGAGCCCCAGCTGTCTGACAGGCGCGTGGGAACGATGACTCAACAGAAGTCGTCTCTACATGCCTGATAGGACAAAATTAACTCCCCAAGTTCTTAACGCGTGTATAGTTATATGCTCCAGGAGTGCCTGTGAGAATCCACACTGACCCCATGTGTCTCTGTCCCTCTGTCCTGCAGGAGACTGCCCTGCATGCATCTCTTCCACCAGGGCTGCGTGGACCAATGGCTGGCCACCAGCAGGAAGTGTCCAATCTGTCGAGTTGACATCGAAACGCAGCTGAACCCCGACAGCTGATGAGATTCGACTCCGTGTGATTCGCTCTTCTTCTTTTTTTTCTTTCTCTCTTCCATCCCGGCTTGCCGGCCCTCCCTCTCCCCCTCTCTGCCACACCACCCTCCCCTGGTGGGTGCATTGCCAAATGTCTTCAGACTTCATGTGGCATCACGACCCTTCTGACTAACGCTTTATTGAGCCAAGCCAGGACTGCACGAGAGGCCGCAGAGGACTCTCTTTATATAGAAGCACATCCCTCGGGAAGCAAATGACACGCAAACACACACATGTACTCATGTACACAGGGTTTACTTGTAGCTTGCTGGTTGTACGTGGGGTGTTGTTGCAGTTGTGGTATTGTACTGTAGGTAACCACAGGCTGTGTAGCATGTCCTCAAAGCCATGACTTTAAGTCCTAAGAGTGGAAGACGTATAACTCCACACAGAGCTGGCTACTTTTCTCTCTTTTCTGTCTCTTTCTATATATAATATATATATACACGATTCAAGTCATGGTCATAAGTCAAAATGAATATTCTGCAACAAAAGCAAGTTAAACAGATACTAAATGCTCTGATGCCATGTTTACCTAAAAGATCATTGTGGTCGTAGTAGAGTAGCAGTAACCAATAAGTGATATCCGGTGCATTGTTGCCTTTTTGGGGGGCCAAGTGCCAGTTAGCTGAGTGTTTTGATCCTATCATACAGCTTTGACATTTTGCAATACAGTTGTAGTTTTACCTTTGGGTTGTGAGTAGGTCTCTTTCACTGCCATTGAACCCAATGACTGAGTGGCTTGTGTTTAAAAATGTTTGGACACTAGATAGAAAGTTTGTTACCAAAATGCATTAATTGCGGCGCAGCTTGAATCTGCATACAGGATTTGTGTGTGAGTGTGTGTATGTGTGTGTGTGACTACAAGAATGTGTTTAACAAACATGTGGATGTGGAGCAAAATGAATGAGTTCAAGGCAAAGCCTAGACTTAAAGTCAGTGAAGATTAAAGGGATAGTCTGGTCATGTTTGTCACAGAGCATGGAGTATAGAGAAAAGAACAGAAGTCCTGCTCAGGCTAGGCTAATGGCTAGCTAAACATGGGCCTTTTTATCATTTCAATGTAATGAAACGTTTTCTCAAAAATGCCATACTTGTATGAAAAAAATTCTACATTAGTTAATATTAAACCACTACATCAGGGGTATCAAACTCATTTTCTCTAAGGGCCACATGAGCATTATGGTGGCCCTCAAAGGGCCAGATGTAATTGACTTTGAAGTTTCATGTCTAATTTAGACTAAACACAAAATGTTCCATTCCCTGTCTCATTGGTACAGCTGAGCACTGCTAACAAACAATAACGGAGCTCTATGTGGTATCACATGCACTGAAACAGCATTTTAACTTGTCCTCTTATAAATGTTGAAAAGTACTATGTGTGACTGACTAATGGTGGAATAAATAATACAGAAATACCATTAAAAGGAAAAGCAAGAGAATTTTACTCACTGTTTAGTTGTGCGCTGCCCTCTTGATTTCTAAACTCTCCCGCTTTCCAACAGGGAATTCTACGGAGCCTGCGGGGGCCAGTGTGAGAAGAAAAAAAACAGCCGCCAGTAATCCGTTCTCTCGGTTTAGTAATCCGTTCCCTCGGTTTAGTAATCCGTTCCCTCGGTTTAGTAATCC
>JAUBOC010000037.1:9753444-9766317 GCA_032275365.1 Anablepsoides cearensis | reverse complement strand
AGTCTTCTACATGCTTTGCAAGTGGGAAAACCTGAAAAATCAACAGTGTATCAAATACTTGTTCTCCCCACTGTACGAAACTGGAGCAAACCAGGACAGAAATTGAAACATGATTGCAGCTTAAAGTCAATAGGAAATCACAAGGAAATAAAAGATAAATATAGGATAGCCCACAACATAAACCAGAGTTTTATAAATGTTATTTAGAATAGAGCAGCTGTCTCTTTGGCCTTATTTCTTCATCTTAAGCTCTCCAAGCCTCTCTAATTATCAAAGCAGATTGACAGAAAGGAGGTTTTCTTCTCCTGTAGTAACACTGCACCCAGCCTTGCGGTTTTACTCCAGTTACCAAACCAAAGATCTGGTTGGCCGCATTCATTTAGAGTCCATTTGTAATGGCAAAACCATCCATCAGCTATCTAACTGCTTGAACACATGCCATTGTAAACCTAGTTAACCCAGGCATGCACAGTTTACATCACTTAGGAGAGTTTTAAAAGTGTTGGTTTGGTTTTAACTTTCCTTGCGAGGGCTGGATGGATTTCACACCAATTAATAAGTAAATAATAGGGTTTTTTTATTAATTCATTGTGATCAGAAAATGATTATTACTCTTAAGTGATAAGTGTATCATTTTCCTTTTGAACCAGGATTTTCCCACACACTTTTTAGCTGTAGCTCAGTTGTTAGAGCAGTTGTTCTCCAACGAGAGTCAGAGGTTAAATTTTATCAGCATGCAGTGACATGTTGAACACTGAAACACTCATTTCCTCCAATGTGCCGCATCAATGTATGAATGTGATCTAAAGCACTGATTAGATTCTATATACTGATTTGTTCAGATTTGCTATGTAGAGATATAATAGAGGGATTGTAAGGAGCTTTGAGTAACCTGATTGGGTGGAAAAGGCACTATGTAAATACAGTTCATTTACCAATTACCATCATCTCACCAGCATGTCAAGTCATGTGCAATGTACTGACTTGCCTGGAACAGGGAAACTCAATGGCAGCAGACTCCGGCTGTCCCTCCTCCCTGACTAACACCTTATCCAGGAACCAACCGCAGCCACCACCACGGCCATCATGACCCACCCGGACCCTGCGCACCTGGCCCAAGAAGACGGATTCGATGAGGAACTCATCATGCTGTGGGCAGGGCAGAAAGAGCATTTACGCCTAAATTGCATTTCACCAACAGTATTTATTCATTGTTTGCATTCATTTCAGATAATAAATCACCCACGTTTCCCTTTTCGAATTTGTTGACGTTGTTTTTGCTCGTGATCATGGGACGCTCGCCTGTGTCGCCCAGGTCACCGAATATGCTGAGAAACACGGTGGCATCGGTGCCACTGCCGCTCACATCACCAGTGCAGATTGTGACACGATACTTTATCACTGAGGAGAGAAACAGAGACTCAATGCGACACTAACCAACTCTATTCACTCATCTGGTGACGTAACAGCACATGTCTTATTAGTACATGTCTGAATGGGTTTTTCTTACAGGGTAGTGGCTCATCAATAAGTGCTCCTGTGGCTGGAAGCTCTCTGACAATCTCATTGTCATCTTCATTAATGTCCAGCCAACGGCCACATTCAAAAGAATATTTATCCATGGTTAGAGTCTTGAGCAAAGTGGCCTGCAGAAAATTATAGACTTAGCTGTCATCATTTTGCATTCTGGTTTCTTAGTTTCTTATTAAGAAATTGTAGACTCCTGCAATAGTTTTATACTTTTAAGTGCAGCTAGAATCTGCAGCCAAACTAGCAGCTCTTTAAACCATAGTACAGCTGAGCTTAGATATTATAACACAAAATATAATGTATTTATTTATGCTCTTTAAATAGGTTATTCATATGTTTATAAAGCATAAAACATGTGTAACAGTCATAAAACATGTGCATTGAATCAGGCTCACTATTTGGCAAGATCAAATGTTGTAAATGTATTAAATCAGGTAAACAACTTATAGCCAGTTGTTCAGCTTTTCTGTTTTAACTATATAGTTCTATATGCCATGTAAGTTACTAAAATATGTTTGATATTTAAAATTTAAATGATGAAAAAATGAATAAAAGTATAGCATTGGATCATGCTATGTATTAAGCCTGCTTTAAGTTAACTATTTACTTGGAGGTGACAGTGTAGAACAGGGCTACTGGCTTATATTGACACATAAGACTGACAGAGCAGAGTTTCACCTTGGCTAAATGCCAGCCAGCAAATGGATTTCTCTTTTCATGCCAGATCCGCAGTTTCAGCGGTCTTCCTATGTCTGGCAGTTCAATCTGAAGTAATGAAGAAAACACATGATATAAACTGAAGAGATAAAAAAATTTTTTTAATTAATGTAACAAACTTTTCTTGCTATGAGGTGATTCACGTCTTACCATGAATTTGTCAAGTTGCCCCTGTTCAAAACTGTCCGAGTTGTTTTCCAGTTTGATCTCGTCCGATTTGCCCTTTTCTCCGTAGATCTGTAGAAAAACTTGAGCATCTGTGCCTGCACCTTTCACATCAGAAGTCCAGATCCACAGAGACCATGGGTACTCTGGAGTAAATAAAAACATTTAAAATGATTTTTAATGCATGGAGTAAAATCGGATTTACAGTTCTGTAATCGTGCAATGCTCTGAGGTGAGTTAAATGACCCACTTTTGTGTTTTTTCTGCCTGAGAGAGACCATCTCGTACAGTTCCCTCTCAATCAGTCCATCCCCCTCATCCTCATCCAGCCACATCCCACATGGAAACGTCTGCTCGGTGCCCGTGAATGGACAGTAAATTACAACCTGGAAGGAAAATAAGTGCATGATGGATGAATACCATTTTTAGAAAAATTGTAACCAAAAAAAAATGCAAAAGTCCACTGTACCTTTTCACAGTACCATCCAGCACCTACAGCACCATTATCATGTCCAATAGTAATCCTGCTAAGAGGACTGATCAGTTCACAAATCTCCACGTTGAAAATGTCAATCAGGCCACGCTCAAAAGCACCGCCCTCGAGGAACATTTTCCCGCTGTTTTTCATGCCCTTGGAGCCATGCATGACCATGTGGATCTTAGAGTTGGTTCCTGCCCCTCTGACGTCTCCAGTCATCACTTGCACATTGTACACAATTCCTACAAAAAGATAAATAATGTTAGTAAATTAGCGCTGATTTAAAAATACAGTTTTCTTAACAATAACCAGAATTTTGAGATGAATTAAACACATTTTAAGAATCAAGCGTACAATTTCAAATCTTATCGTTTGTTTTTAAATATGCTGGAATCGACGGTTCATGTTTTCTCACCCATTGGCTGCAGCGATCCAACCAACACATCTCTTTGTATTTTACCATCGTCTTCATCCATGGCAAACCAGCGATTAACAGGAAACTCATAGACTTCCTTGTTCCCCATGTCATCTATCACCACCTGTAGGGAACAGAAGTATTATGAACAGGAAGGAGTCTTAAAGGTCATGCATGCATGTTTCAGCTGTATGTGCCTTATCTAGAAACCACCCAGCCGACGAGCCTCTATTGTTGTGGCCAATGGTAATTTTTCTCAGTCTTCCGAGGTTTGGAGCCTCTATGGTAAACTTGTCCTCTGACCCACGCTCAAAGTTGTCCTTGTCACTGTCCAGTCTTCTTTCTCCTTTTAAAGGAATGAATAATAAAGTTAGCATAGATTAACATAACCACAATTGCATTTTTCTGTTTACATTGTATTTTTTTTATTCATTTATTTTTTGTGAAACAATTAGCTTTTGAAACTTTGATAATGAAATCTCTTTCACACAACCTGTGTCACCGTATTCGCCGAAGATATTCAGAAAGACATCTGCATCAGTTCCGCTTCCCTTCATATCTGCAGTGAACACACTTACAAGATATTTGTTCACTGCAAGACATGAAATATAAAGAGATTAGATAAAAATAACATGAAAATTGAAAGTAACTGTGGGTTATAATTAAACATAGCAAAGGCAAGAAGCTTAATTACAATCAGTAACTATCTGCAACCATTAGTTCTATTTTTGCAACAAAGGTTCTTTGCAACTCATCTCTAAAATGCTTTTTAAGTGAATTATTTATAACAGTGTGCATCGCTCTGACCACTCCCTCATAGCGCAGCATCTTCACAATGCTTTACTTGATTGACTACAGGTGCTAAGATGTTAGATAATATTACAACGGAGGTCACAAGAACTGGTTTTACCTGAGGATTACACTCAGGTGGCGTTCAATTACAAGCTGAAACTGGAGGAAGATCTGCAGACTTTCAGGCCCCTCGATGTGCAACTGTTCAGACATTACTGTTGATGGTAGTATTTCAAAAACATTCATCTTCTCATTTCTGATGCCATTATTTCAAATACATTTTTTTACTTGAATTAATCTGTTAATTTGTTTGAGGGCCTTTTAGAAATCAACATCTCCTAATCCAATCCTGGCCTGTGACATAGGCAGAACAAGGGAACCTTTCATTTAGAGGGTGCCACAAATGGGGGACAAAAAAACTACTGGTGCTCAGTGTGTAAATAGAAAACAAAATAGGGATAATGGAAGTTTCAGTTATGATCTCTGATAAAGTTTTGATCAAAGTCTAGTTTTCAATGTTCTACCTTCATAAAATACTGATTTTATTAAACCCAAGATTTTAGTAAAAGGCTTTTCAAATGGCTGAAAAATGCATAGTTTTAAGTAGATCTTTTACATCGTTTTAGTGATCATGTGTCCAGGAGCATGATGGTCTATTAAGGAAGAAGAGAAGATCTCTTACAAAAATTTTCCAGGGGGGTATAAACCCAGCTGTTCGTTAAAATGAACAGGTGTTCCTCATTGCTGTCAGCAAATGTTGGCAGACTTTTGGTTTTCTCTTTCCAATGAATTATATCGTTAACTATTTTAATAAACAACCTGGTTTCTAAAGAGGTAAACAAAACTATTGAATTTGGTATGTGAATGTATTGAAAGTGAGATTTAAGGGGTGCCACCTGAACTCCTGCCTAGGGTACCAAATTGACTAAGACCGACCCTTCCTAATCCATCTCAAGAGTATTTAATTAATGAATCAGCTGTTGTGCTGCTTTTATCTTGTGAATCTGCTTTAAGATGTGTTTGAGTGACCAACATTTTGGAACGTCCATGGGGTTCAGGCTGCCCAGCAGGTCCCTGACAAACAAGTTGTCGCCCTCCTCCCGGCTCAGCCAGTTGCTGCAGGCGAAATAATAGCGCATATTGGGCCGGATCACATCCGTCACCACCACCCTGTCCAAGAACCAGCTGGCGCTCATTCCCGTGTTGTCGTGCTCGATCCTGGAAAATGTAACAGCCAGAGCTTGACGTGATTTGCAAACTGCAAGTAATCTCCAATGAGCTCGTCACATTCAGCAAACCTTTATTTGTAGTTTGTTGGACTATCTTTAGGACTCATGAAGGAACGTAACCGTTCTCCCTCACTGGGGACTAAGTGAGATGCGATGGAATATCAGTATAAATAATGCACTCAGTTTATGAGACGCTGTCGGGTTTAATGAAGACAGATATGTTTCAGCAGGCTGCTGTAAACTTCAGGCTGATTTGGAGTCACTCTTCAGTGTAACTCATCATGAAAGGTTGGTAATCTAGACTGCAGTTTGGGAATGAGAAATCAGTCAAGTCAGAATTCATATTGCATGCATTTCTGAGAAAATATGGTGTCATCCTCCAAGTACAGTCATGTAAAAGCTTTGGTATTATTTATAGCTGGTTTGAGAAAAGAACTTGCTCCCACACTCCCCTTAGAACACCGTTTCAAGTTATTTTTGGCAGCATGACTCAAGTTTCCTCTCCTGGTGTTATTTTAACAGTCAGGAATGACAGATTGCTGCATGTGATTGTCGGCGGAGCTGTCTCCATGACAACGGGGATAAGAGATGATGACTCTGAAACTGCAAGCTGTGATTGCTCTTGAAGCTGAACACCTGCTCATTTCCCATCCACAGGACGGTGTCTCTGTGTGCAAAAACTTGGGACTATTAAATCTGATTTCGGCGTTCGTGTTTTCTGACTGTGACGTAACTCTGCCTCCTGTACAGACACAAATGCACGACAACAGATGGGACTTAACCTTTTGTCACTAGACAAAATCCCACAAAGGCTGCAAAGCCACTGATGTCCTGTGTGAGACGTACTTAACCCCAGAGCTTAAACTGTGATGTAGTGAGTGTATTGCAATACCTGAGCTTTTTCAGGGGGCCCACGTTATGTGTTTTAATACGAAAAACATCCGTCTTATTCTTCTCAAATGCGGTCCGGCTTCTGTAAATTGAAGAGACATACATGGTGCATTAAATCTTCCTCTTTTTGATTCAAGGAGATTATTGCAGACAGATAAAGGAGTGGAATTATGGAACAGCAAATGGCATCTCTTGTTCCTGATCCGACTTAGCTGCCCTGGTAGTCTTGTGGCAGTGGTATCATAGGAAACCTTCCTGCCCACTCTGCCACTTCATTGCTCCCTCCTCCCCTTTTCCCCCTCATGTCTGTATGTTTACCCCTCACAAAGAATAAATTGCTTAGTCTAAAATGTCAAGACATCCTACTCCTTTTTGTCAAAAACTGACAAATATCTAAGGACAACTTTTTATTTCCGAATCTAATGGGAAATTTAAATATCTGAAAACCCCAGTGAGTAATGGGTGAAGGAACCTATCTTTTAGGCTATGGCAGGGACATGGCCTCCACCTTGAAAGCCACTATATAGGATCAAAGTCAAATTTTTCCTATTGGAAGGGGGATCATGTAGCATATCAAAGAAAAGAAAAGTTGTCTCAGAATTGGATTGCTGCAATCAGATGTGCAATATCTCTTGTGATTCAGAAATTACCAACACAGAAAGTTTAAACATGTGTTGTTTGTCACAGATAACTGAAGATGGAATTAATTTTAAAAAAGACCATTGAGGTGATTCAGACACTGACATCCAGAAAGATCACTAATTTCAGAACCGTGTTCAGCACCAGGGACAGCACACTGAATATGTCAACTAGCTGTCCACCACAGTTGTTATTGCAACTTTCTGGGTTGATAACTTTTGAACCACAAGAGATATTGTAAATCCGATTGTGCCAATTGATTTCTGCAACTATTCTGGTTTTCTTTGATATGCTACATGACCACCTACCCATCAGAAAAACTTCCCCTTGGTCCAATATGGCTGCTTTCAAGATGGCGGACATATTCTGGACATAGCCTAAGATAGGCCCCTTTACCCATTACTTGCTGAGGTAATGAGATATTTCAGTTTCTATTTTGTTTCTGAAATAAAAAGGTGTCTTTAGTCTTTTGACTATTTATCTTCAATATTCTTACTTGTGGATTGCATAGGGCGCAAATTGTCATGAAAAATTGTCCAACA
Source organism: Anablepsoides cearensis (assembly GCA_032275365.1). NCBI lineage: Eukaryota > Metazoa > Chordata > Actinopteri > Cyprinodontiformes > Rivulidae > Anablepsoides > Anablepsoides cearensis. The sequence goes on along the minus strand of JAUBOC010000037.1, from coordinate 9,758,919 downwards.
CACATCAATACCTGCTCTTTTTTAGTCACCTGCAGGAAAATAATAATAAAAAATACTTCAAACTTCAGAATTCATGCAATTTAAATGTTGGCATTGCATTGAATTTCCAAAGCATTTTTAATCTTCCTTATTTTTTTTTCCAATTTGGCAAATAGGGTTGGGGAGATCAAAATCTCCCTTACCTGTATCGTGCCAGGAAGTGTAAATCATGGTGACACAATACAGGCAGGACCTAATGTATATCGGAGTAAGGTGAAACTTCTAACTTATGCAGTGGGTTTCTTCAAATAGTCTCATTACCATATTGTTAGTGTATGGGATTTCGTTGAGGTGCGCAGCAGTCACACAGCATGGAGGTACTGAATATAGGACATGCTGATGTGGACTGGGGTGAATGAATGGGACCACTGGGAGGTGTGGGTGACATGGTCCTGAGTGGGTGACAATAAGTCCGTATATCCTATACGCTGCATAGGTAACTCGATCTGTCAATCAATGTGTTCAGAGATAAAAGGACCCTGCTGCAGATAAGATTCCTTGAGAGTCATTTGATCATCTGCATAAATGACATCGTGGTCTTCTTTCATTGCTTTCTGAATGGAAAAGAAGACCGGCCATGTCACATAGTTCCTCCTTACTCCGGATATTCTGAGTCCAACACTTTCTACAGCTGTATGGAAGAGAGATTCCAGCTTCACGTGCCAACCTTTGTTTTATAAACTGCTGATTTTTTATGCTGAAATTCATTTTGTCTGGACTCACGAGCCTCGCATTAATCAGGCCAGTGGAAAACAGGAATTCTCTCCTATACAGTTTTTATGTCCACAATACAAACAAACACAAGGGCAGAATCATAACCATGTTTTTCCGGACTGATTTCCAAATACCTCTTCTCTGTGCTGAAGGATTAAAGAAGAATGGAAAACATAAAAGGTTTAGTACTGACTTGGTCAAGGTGCTAAACCTGTAAAGCTCACAAAACAACATGAAAATAAAAGTTAAACACTAATCAGTCCACATTTTAGTCATTAAGAAATACATTTTTAAATAAAAATCGCAACAATAATGAAAATGCTTTTACACTTACTTGCTCGCCAGGTGAACCTTGGGCGAGATGCCAAAATCTCCAAAAAGGGTAACAAAGACATTAGCATCGGTCCCAGCTCCTTTTACATCACCTGTAATAGTGACCACCTCATAGACTGAAAGGAAAGCAGGAGGAGGATGATGAACAGTATGACAACAAATTAAAGCACATGGTTTTGTTATTAACATTTAAATTTAAAAGCAATGTGAGCAAGAATAGAATCCTAACAGTCTAATAATCTCCAATAGTCCAACATTAGGTTTCAATTGATGCACAGTAGCCAGGTAATAAAGAGATAAAATTGCAGAAAAACCATGTCTGCCACAATATAAGAACTTAAAGTTTCTTGTGTTTCATTTGTTATTTCATTTGATGAGTTCTTGTGGAAAATCTATTGTCATGAATGAACAAAAAAGGACAGTGGCCCAAAAGACTTACTAAAATTAAATACACAGTAATTTTTCTACAGGGTTTGTCAAACGTTTCAGGAAACCCTTTTATTTCCGAAATCAAGGAGAACCGAACACAGCGCTTACCTGAGATAAACAACACCAGTTTTAAACTTTCTGTGCTGATAACTTCTGAACGCCAACAGATATTGCATATCATACAGTGGCAATGCATTTCTGAGATAAATCTGTCCATCCCATTGGAAAAGAAATTACTTTGATCCAGTATGGCAGCTTTCAAGATAGCAGCAATGTTCATAGGCTAAAAGATGGTTCCCCGCACCCATTACTTGCTGGGGTTTTCAAATATGTCATTAACCCTTTTGTTTCTGAAATCAAAGAGTGTCCTGAGACTTTTGACTCGTGCTGCACATAAGAAAACAGAGAGTGGATGACAAGTTTAATAATGACTGGAACACAGAGGAGAAAGGAAAAAGGCTGAGCTCAATCCAAAAGAAAAACAAGGAGGTCTAATTAACAGAAAGCAGAGCTATTAAAACCCAACTGAAGAGAAAGAGAGACGCCTGATAAAATCTGAGAGTGAGCGGCCTGGTAAAACTGGGCCTTTTGTTAGACTCCTTTTGGTGTCAGAGAACTGAGCGAGCCAGTAAAAGAACACAGCCGTGAACACAGAAGTGTTTTAATGCTGCTGATCTGCTGGGAGACTACTTACTGCTCCTCTGAAAGCAGTATGATGGCTGAACGGAAAAAAGGTCATCATAAAAGCAACCATATTGATTCTTGAGAGTGCTCTGCCAGCATGGGCGAGACATGTGGTGGGTAGATGTTTGAGTTCATTTTTTAAATATATTCCTTTAGTTGAATGCTGCATTTCCAGTAAGCTCTTTTATGCTGTTTCTCTTGTGATTCTAAATAGTGAGTTCAACAATAGGAGCACTTAGTTTAAGCTCCTTGTGGCAAAATGACCCATGAGGCCTTATTTTAAAACTGAGCCTCGTGGGTCATTTTGACCTGGCAGGAGAGTTAAGATTAGGAATCAATCCACTTTCATTTTAAGAAAGATGCAATGTCAAAACACACTGAATTTTACAAACATTTTATTAAATACATAAAGTAACAAATTTCCAGCTACAGGTTCAAATCTTAAGTACTTTTGTTGATCAGGTGCAAAACAATTGCATTAACCTAACTCTTAGCATTTTAAATATAGTTAATAAATTTTTCAGTGCAGGTTTTGTGCATTTTTTTATGTACATTTTTAAGGCTACAGTACACATGGTGTATTTGTATTTGCTGTGAGAATAACCTTTGTGACTCTCAGTCCTGCCAGTGGCCCTAACGTTCCTCGAGTCTGGGACGGCACCCAGCACCTGTCTGCCCTCGGGCCTCTGTTTGGCTTCATTCATGTGGAACATAACTGAGCTTTCACCCAGAACAATCACAGAGGGGTTCCCCCGGTTGGCCCCTGGTCAAAGCTGGAGGTAGCTGAGGGAAACCCGTGTCCTGAGATTTACTGTATTTATTCATGTATAATACTAGGAATTTAACCCTAAAAATCATCTATAAAGTAGGCAGGGGGTAGTATTATACACGGGTTATTGATGATTAGATTTTGTTATGCTTTTTAAGCCCAAAAATGACCGTATTATACATGAATAAATACGGTATTTCCTTTAAGAGGAACACATTTAGGGTTCTTCTCTGTTACTTACCTTTCTTTTTGTAGTACTCGTCTTCATACCCATCAGAGGAGTCGGTGTGGTAGTTCAGCAGCTCGTTCTGGTAGATAGCAGCATAGTCCACCTGTTTATTTTTGGACTTTTTTCCCTTTTTCTTTTTATCGTCGTCACTGCCTGCAGAGCTCTTCTTTCCCTTTTTCTTTTTCTTCTTTTTTGAGTCCTCCTCCTCTTCCTGCTCCTCGACTAAGGAGTCATCATCATCATCATGAGACTTTTTCTTCTTCTTGGCATCTTTGGACTTTTTATCCTTGGACCCCATGTCCTCCTCTTCTTCTGGATTTTCTAAAGGTGGCTTCTTCTTCTGCTTTTTCTTTTCCTCCTTGACTCGATCTGTCACTTCCTCTTTAAGTCTCTCAGATTTCTCCTTTTTACGTTTGGTTGTAGCCTCATTGTTGTTCTGCTCACTCTCAGCATCTTTACTTGAAACCACAACGTCAGCTTCAGCAGCATCATCGTCTGGTTTCTTTTTCCTCTTTTTCACCTTATCACTCTCCTTTACCTTCTTCCCTTTCTCCGTGAGCTCCTGCACCTCAGAGCACTCCGGACTCTTGTGTTTCTTCCGACTCTTTTTCCTTTTTGTGGTGTCCCCGTGGGTCAAACCGTTGACCCTTTCCTCTAAACTTGGCTCAGCGTCCTCCACTTCGTCATCAACCTCTTCGGTTTCCTCCGAAGCCGAGGATTTTTTCTGTTTCGACGGCATCTTTTATTCATCCACTTCCCTGGCTTTTAGTTTCGTAAATGTTGCCTTAAGTTTCTAATGATGTAAGACAACTCATTTGACCCTTGGCTGCAGGGAGGTTCTGGACTTGTGGGATTCAGAGGAGCCTGGGTTTGCACCACTGGAGATCTACAGATCCAGGCCACTCTGAGGGGGGGATCACCACCTGATGGTCTCTTACCTGGGCAGTATATGAACATGCAACCCACAAACACAACTCATGAAAAATTTGTGACACCTCTGTGGTCACGTGGGCCACAGGAGAAAGCCCCGTGAAAAAGGAGCCTTGCTCAAAGAACTTATCTTCTCTGCCACGACATTCTCTATTATTCATGGTGTTAGGATCGCTTTACGGGCCGGGGGCGTCTCGCTTTTACCTGCACACACACACACAATGACAGAGACACACAAACAAACACATTCACGCATCTTAGCAACTACAACATTTCTACATGTGAAGCAATGATTTATGGAAAAAAATTGATGATTTATTTCAGAGATTTGTAACCATTATTAACACTTTTTTTTACAACTTAACTAATTACAGAAAGTACAAATATTATACATCGTGTATAAATTTTTTATTCTGAGGACGTCAAAATAAAATTCTTAAAATTACTAAATAATCAGTTGAAAGAAAGTAAAACAAATTATTTGTAGTGTAGATGAAGACAGCATGCAACAATATTATGTTCTATTATTTCATTTAGAACAATAATGTTTAAACATAAAATAAACTAAGCATTAGTTTTTATGTTGAAACTAATTGCTAAAAAATTACTACTTTAAAATAACATTTTATTTGACCTCATTGTTAGAAATCTGGCTTCAATAATAAACCGTATGTATTTACTTATTTTTGTTGAACTCTTTCCTGATGGTTCTTGCTTGTACACCTGACAATGAGCCAAATCATCCCATTAGTCTTATTGCTGCCATCTGACACCTGATAAAGTGTAGCATCAAGGGAAAGGGCAACGTTTGGTCATATTGATCTTTCACCATCAGATTACTCTGCCTCAGCAGAGTCAAACCTCCTTTACCTCTACAAAGAAGGCTGCCACAAATTAAAGGAGGAAACATGTCATGCTTTTCTGAGGTGCGTCTCAAAGCAACTTGTTTTGATGCTGTCTTTAAATCCAAAGGAGGTGCTTCACAAAAAAGGTGCTTTTTACAATAAATTACTTCACCTTTAACTAAAAAAACTATTGTAAATAATTTTTTTCTTTATTTTGTGTGCCTTCAAATCAAATCAAGTTTTTTTCTGACAATCTTAAAATACTTTTTTGAAACCTAAAATGTTCAGTTTGTAGTATTTTAAAGATTCAACAAATGTTCTTTTAAGCACAAAATCTGAAAATGTTCCCAATATATTAAATCATAAATGTAGTAGATCATTTATTTAAATCTGATCAATGTTATGACTGCAAATCTAGATATAATTATTAACTAGAAGCACTCAGAGAGTGCAAACCTCCGCCAAGGCCAAATTCACCTATCCTCATGAACCTGCTGATATTG
>JAUBOC010000037.1:9732396-9753344 GCA_032275365.1 Anablepsoides cearensis | reverse complement strand
ACAGAATGACAGAATGACAGAACGGAGGAACGACAGACAGACGCGACCGAAAACATTACCTCCTCCCTTGGCGGAGGTAATTAAGTCTCAAGTCAAAACACTAAAGCTAAAGGTAAGTAATCTACAGTTTCCAGCTAACATTTCAGCTGAACTTCCCTGTGATTTCTGAACGTGTCAAAAGTCCCTATAGGAATGTTTTTTTTTCTGTTGTATTACCACTGAATTTCCATACAATTTACGCCGACTGCCCGATTATTTGAGAGAGCAGCAGATAATATGTGATATGCATGATGTCATGAGCAGAGGTCCTCATTAAACTAATTGTCATTAGCCTAACATTCATGTTTTTGATCTGTAGGAGGATACCAGTGTTCCCAGAGAAAACTCGCATATCCACAGAGAAAACATGCAAACTCGACCCAGAAAGATCCCAGCTGGGATTCAAGAGCGACTCTGTGCTACCATGCAGCCCTGTTAGGACTGAGCCTGAATGCTAATAATTTTATTTCTAATTCAATAAATGTTAATTTTGGTAATGCTACTACTATGGTAACTGATTCTGCTAATGATAATAAGACTAATTTAACATTTTGTTACTTTTGAGTAGTGTTTTCCTGTTTTTTGCTAAAGTTCGGCAATAGGGACCTGCACTCATGACGTCACACATACATCATGTCACTCTAACAGATGATTGGACAGTCAGATATGCTCTACGGAGAGTCTATGTTAATACCGTAACAGAAAAAGACATTCCTTGAGCAAATTTGGACACATCTGACATCAGGAATAACAGGAAAGTTCAACTGAAAGGTTAGCTGGAGACAGACTTAGAAAGCCAGTGGAATTGTTAAAATGGTTGGTGTTTTTACAAATGTCTTATAGCTTAGCTTGCTGCATATATTGTCTTTGTGTGTTTTTAATCACTCTGCATCTTTTAAAGAGACTTAATGGTTATGTTTAGAATTTGTGTAGGTATAATATGTGTGACTGACTGCAGTAGAGCACTGTGTACACAGTAGCGCTCGCTCTACTGAGTCTAGCATAGAGCAGCAAGTGGTTAGCACTGACGCATCACAGCAAGAAGGTCTTGGGTTCAATCCCAATAAGAGATAGGTCCAGTGTTGGTCTTTTACCTCCGATAAAATGTTTGGACCAGACGTTAAGTCCAGGGTTTCACTGTTTTCCGGTCAACTTTAGTTCGTCCCTTCACTTGAATCCAGCTGTTAGCTAGTATCTTAGCTTGGGTAAAGTGACAAAAGAAATACCCCATCTATGCGAGGATGGCTGTATCCTGAGTCACATGACCAGAACCATAGCACAATGTTTCATGGTCCTCCCGGTGGAATTTGATGCGGTTTAACTGAATATTTTTACGTTTAAACACAGCTAAACCGGCGCACTGTAATTGAAATCAATGAAGCTGCATTATGATAGTTTGTACACATACCATTGTCGAGTGGACACATTCCCATTACTCACATTCTAAAAATAACCTCAGTGAAGGTCCCCATTCAGCTTTCTGTATATGTGTATCACATTGAAGCTGACTTAAAATTTAATTATATTTAAAGTGTTTATAAAATTATCCTTGTCATGTTCTTAATTTGAACAAAAAAAACTTGGCAATCTGAGTGCTAGCATATTTTAATAATACCAAAAAAACATACACTTGTGTGCTGCCTTACACATGTCACATGACCTCTAGTGGGTATTCAAGATCTCTACTAGTGTTTAACATTTATTATTCATGACCACCAGTCCCTCTAAAATACTAACAAATTTGTAAGTGGAAAAAGTACAAATCTTTTAAAAAAAATCACAAACATAGCAATTTTTTTGGGACTGCAGCATGATTAATTAATAAACAAGATTTTTATGAAACAGTTTGCTACATTTATCTAATTTAAATTATGTAATGGTCACTTACAGCTAAATTCTAAATCAGTGGTGTCAAAAGTCAGTCCTCAACGGCTGGCATCCTGCATGTTTTAGGAGCTGCTCTGGTTCAACACAGCTGAACCTAAGTAGTGCTTAATTAGTAGGCTTCTTCAATATGTCAGCAAGGTCTGCAGAAGCCTACTAATTAGGCACTACTTAGGTTCAGCTGTGTTGAACCAGGGCAGCACCTAAAACATGCAGGACACCGAACCTTGAGAACCGACTTTGGACACCACTGTTTTAAATCATTCATATTACTTGTTGTTTCTTCACCTTCATGGTTGACTGTTGAAGGGGTGGAGCCAGAGGGTGGTCTGTGGTGGCCGGTGATCTATTTATTATACATATAATATCTATATTATTATATATTGATCATTGGGGATGGTACTAAGAACCTGACTTACAACTTAGACTGGCCATTCCAGTTGACCAACATGTAGCATTGAAAGATAAAGTTAATGATTCAATAAATAACCAACCCCCACTGCTCACCCCCATATGCCTTTGCATAAATGTCAAGCTCCACTTTCAGCATCTGATGTTCTATCTTATTTGTCTTTTTTCAAATGACATATGCTAACTAAAGCAAAGCAATTTTATTTTAACATTAGAAATCACATTTAAAATACTTCCTAATAATTCCTAAAATATCCTTAGTTGTATATCACTGGGTTAAGACCAAGAAGTTACGAATGCTTCTCGTGAAAATCTATGAGAGGCCCTTTAGGTCATAAAAGCCTGTTCATAAGCAGATTGAACAATCTAAAATCAAATGCTGAAAGTGGAAGAAATATCTAAGACATTAACTTTTGTGAAACAGCCTTCATTTTTGGTCATTAAATGATCGATTAAAAAAATAAACATGCATGACCACTCATGCACACGCAAATATGAGTACACAGATGAGAAAATCAATTTTATTTACACACACAGTACCTTTATAAAGAATGATCAAGATCATTTGTAAGGAATGAGTTATTTTTATTAGAGAGACCAGCATCATTTTTGTCCATTGGTAATCAAGACATGATTAGGAAACATTTCTGTGATGAAGCCAAACATATTTTAGTGTCATTTGATTAGCCAACACGTTGGATTTGTGCATACGTAAAAAGAGAGTCTGTAAAAAGGATCTAAGGAAGAGCAGGTTTAAATCTTATTTACAAAGCCTCCTTCAAACACAGTAAAAACAAAAGAGACAAGTATGCAGCTAAGCATGTTCAAGAAAATTTGTTCTGCACAATATTCCAGTGGCTAAAGGCGTTTTTGTTGTTGTTGCAAACTGAATCTTTACAGTTCAAAGTATAGTGAAATATAAACATAATAAAAGCTACATCACAACAGCAAAAAGGGGCAGCAGCCATCTTCATCCTTACAGCTAAACTCATCAAGGACTATAGTACAATTAAAGTTTTGTGTTTACAACTTCAAGTGCGCTGTGATCAGTAGAGGCTTAAGTGTAAACGTGATCCACTGATGGCTGAAGCAGGCACACACAAAGCCAAGAGCAGAGTAAAATCCATGCACAGTCAGCATTTCATGATTATGAACAAAGTTGACGGAGAGCAATTCAACCAAACATGAGCCAAAAAGGGCACCTTAACATGTCTTATATGTCCTTCGATTCAAGAGTCAAACCAACATCTAATTTGACGTTAAGGTATTTGTTACAGGCAATACACACCGGTGAATTGCACATCATTTAGAGGGTTTTCATACCTCATAAGGCAAAATGGCATAAGACAAATATATTGACAGCTGGGTTGCTCAGCAGCACTATGCTGTTTTACAGGATATCAATGTTTTGTATAATTGTCTGGCTTTTATCCCAGACCACAACAACCCAAAAAAAATCAGTGGGTATGTGACAAATTCTCACCTTAATTTCATTTTTTCAGTAGAAATTTGGTATTTGGGAAATTAGGCTGCTGAAAACTGTCTATAATTGCAGTTTTTTTTAACTCAGTCAACCTGGTACATAGGAAATAAATTACAAAAGTAGACAATTACATATTACAATTACGATTGTTGTTTGGAAGTATTAGTTAAATATCAAGGTTTTGGCTTTGTTTGACACAAACATTAAGATGCCAAACCCGTAGGTTGTGAAAGAAATGGAAAAGAAAAGGAGAGAGAGAACGTTAAGAGAGGGAAATACAGGGGTGCAAAGACACCCTCTGCAGGCCCATTTCAGTGTAAATATCTGTGCAGTTAAGTAGAAAAACAACACCTCTGTACAGCGAAGCCACAAGAAAACTTCACAGAAAATGACATCACTATGAGGACCACTTTCACAATAAAAACATATATTCCTGTGGACAGAAACTCAGATGTAACTACAGTGATATGACCGCAGAAAGGAGTTTCTGAGAAAAGGAAACGTGAGGCTTGCAGTTTTCAACATGTGTTAATGGGAGCAAAGGCAGTCATGGGATAAAGTTCACCCTCTTCCAATGGGCTTATCAGAATTTACCAAATATAATCTGGTCTTTACCAGGTTATAAAACATTTAAATCAAAACCTTACATGTACAACAGATGTCACCATGTCATTTTTTAAAGAAAAATAAATACAAAATGAAAGAGCTGTGCTGCTTCCAATGCATTTAATAGAGTAAGCAGCAGCCTAGTGTAAAAGCAGGTGTGTTCACACAATGTGAGGGTGGAAGGACACCAGCAAAGACCAATGCTTTCCACCAATCTGCGAAGAGCACTTAAATTATTGCGCAAAACTGCTGCTAATTTGTCAAGCTTTGTACATTCTGTAAACTATCTGCTCAGACTCTATAGCTCTTTGTGTTCAACTTTATAGTTCTTTTGTTTAGACTGTACAGTCATTATGTAAATACTGAGCCGAGATCAAACAAAATCTTGCTCTCTGAATGCATAATGACAATAAAGATTCTTGATTCTTAAATGACAATTTCCCAAGTTGGTGTCCATCATTCTACAGCAATAAAGATTGTTCACATATGGACAACATTTAATAGAGCAGCCAATACCAGGAATGGATGCTTCAGCAAATTCATCCCGGGGTCAGACTATGCAATTCAAGAACCCTTCATCTCAGACTTTACAGGCCTCACACAAGAAGATTAAAGCTATGCTAAAGTTTATAGCAGGGACAGTTAAAGACTGACTAGTTTGGGAGAAGGCGAAAGTATTTTGTCTTTAAAAAGAATATGGCAGCACAATTTAGACGGAATGGACCACTAGACTTTAGGAACAAAGGAAGAAAATGAGGCCAAAGTAGAAAAATGTGACTAATGCATGTGTCATTTTTGACAAATAAATAAATAAATACAACATACCAGCACAAACACATTAAATCAAATCTGAAGCACGGAGGGGGAAGGGTGATGATCTGGACTTGTTTTTCAGCCATAGGATTTGGAGAAAAATTGTGAGACCATCTGTCCAACAGATAAAGATTTAGGGCGTGGCCAATCCTAAAAGTTTAAAAACGAGGCAATAGGATTCTATTAAAGATATTTTGCTTCCCATTAAAGGAGCTTTATCAAGTAAAATAAAAAGTGTGGTGTTCCAAGCTTACTACAGTGAGGTGTAGGTGTTCCCTCTCCTATCTCCTCTAATGGTCTTTAGGATCTTTGTTAACTTTTGGTTAATAAAACATCTTGTGAACTCAGTTAACAGGGACCCTAATGACCATCAGAAAGGAATGGAGGTGGGAAGTCATTAGCATGTGATTCAGCTAGCTTAAATGGAGCATCTCAGTACAGTATAAAAGCTTGGAATTCTTTTTTTACAGTTATGATTGTATTAAAATCATTTTAGAAACAGATAAACAGTTAGTTTTATGTCCGGATACGTACAGAATTGAAAGAAGGTAGACTTCTTCACCCATGACTGTAAGCACTCCTCAGAACAAACTCTACTTGTGAACTGATGTATTAAAAAACACACTCATCCATTTAAAAACAGGGAGAAAAAAAGGAATGAGGGATCACCTGCACCTCCCTGTGTGCACTTTGATAATTCCACGAGTGTGCATGTGAATGAAGTTAAAAATTTCATGGGGCATAGCATGAAAACCAGGTCGTGGCTTGACATTGTCGTAGTAGTGGTGCGTGATGAAAATGCCAGAGGGGTTCATGGGAAAAGCCCAGAATCCATAGAGGTGGACCTCCTCACACAGCTCCAAGGCAGCAGTGACCAGCATCAGGCCACTGCTCAGTCGCTTCGCCCGGACCCCCTGCACTGCCCAGAAACGCTGCACGTTCAGGAGATACTGCGGGTGGAAGAAGAACACACCCCTTTGGGAGTCGAAATCGTCCAGCATGTACTTGACCCGGAAAGAAACGTCGGTGTTGCGGGTGTTGTAGAAGGCGGGCAGCACCACAGAGGAGTTCTCGTAATTCTGGAGGACTTCGTAAAACGGTCGGCGCCATTTCTCCAGTTTCTGAAACCTGCACAAGTAAGGAGATATAAAACAATGACGAAAACACAAAAAAAGAAACAAACAGATGTACTCATCTCTCCCTCTGAGCCATAAAAACACACCTCTCAGTAATAATGCTTGGATTTATTGTCACCAGATCTGTTTTAGTGCCGACATCTGCAGAGTACTTCTCACTAATGGGTGGCACGTTGCATCTGCAAAAAGACAGACAAGTGCACTCAGTCTTTGTTGTTTAAAAATGTCATCCATTTTTAAATCACTGGGGCTGGGCATTGTTAGCCTCACAATTAAATTCAATTTAAATTATTTGGGTCACAATGTGATTTGATTCAATATTGCTTAAAAGGCTTTGATATCAATTTCCTAATAAGAATAAGTACACAAATAATCCTTAAAAGTCCCTGTAGATAATTTTTAGATATTTATATTCTTGCCCATGTAAACAGAAATGGTATACATTTTTATTTTTATTTACAAATTTATTCATTTCTTAAAAAAGACAAATGATTCAATGTACAATAAGAAAAAAAATACAAATAAAATGAAATGAAAGGCGGCAGAGAGAAGAAAAAAATCTTATATCTGCCCCTTTTTCCTCAAATATAAACTCAAAAAACCATAATCTTCAGTCAACAAAACAAAACAAAAACTTCAAATACTTCTACAACGACAACATTAACATTTTAGAGAAATAAAATATTTGAAAACAAAGCAGTAGCACAATTATACTTGTTCTAAATATGGAGTGAAAACAAAACCTGGAAAACTCAGGCCTTAAAGGGAAAAAAAAAAAGCTCCTGATCCAGAAACTTTTTTGTGGTGGTGATTGGAATGACATCATAACATATTGCTCTTGCCAATCTGTGCAAAAATCCACACTTTAAATGACACAGAATGAATGGGGCAGAGGGGTATTTGCTTCCATGCATCAGAGCATGCAGGGAGTCAATTGATTGACCATGTCATTTGTGGCATTGACCAATTTGGCCCACATAAACCAAATTATAACCAAGCCAATAGTGACACATAAACCAAACAGCAACAGGGCAGTTGTGACATTGAAGGATTTGGACCACAAACCACAACTGGGCCAGCTGTGGCATTCTGTCTTAAAACAGTGACATCATTGCTAAACTTGGCCTACATCTGGTTGAAAAACCATCTGCCATACCAGCAATCAGCCAGCTTGACACCAGGTCTGGCCCACCTGTCTGCTATGTGGGGATGTACAGTTATCACAGAGGTCTGCATCTTCAATTCAATTCAATTCAATTCAATTAAAAAAAATTATTCATTTCATTAAAAACAAAATAACTATATACAATAGAAACAAAGAAAATACACAAATAAAAAAGTCAAAAATAAAATGAAAGATAGCAGAAGAAGAATAATTCTTATAATGTCTGCCCCTTTTATCCCCAAAATATATTCAAAGAAAACATAATTTACAAAACAATACTAAATAAAATAAAAAATATCAACTCAAACAACAATTCATATAACCTCACATTTAGCTTTTTCATAAACCTTCAAAAAACTAGCTCTAAATACTTGAAATATCATATATTTTTTTATACCTGAAAACAAAATCTGATGAATCGATTTCCTTTCCACATTTGCTGTTCTTGATGATGCCACCGTTTCCAATAACAGCACATTTTTTGAACTGTGATTTGGAATATGGCATGTCCTGGAGGAGACAAAGGTTCATCATATAAACTTCTGAAGATTTTCATAATTAGTAAATTGGACACATCAACGACTAAAGAAAAGAAAACTGCAGGAAAAGGGCAGCCATTCATGAACTCACATCTGGGAACATCTTAAAGATCTCCGTGGTAATGGGGAGGATCCCACTGGTGTCCACCTCGTACCTCAGTTTGGTCCCTGCAGGAGTGTTCCTCTTGGTGGTGAAGAGGAAGGACGGAGCATTACAGCAGCGGGACAGTGACATCCTAAAGAAGAGCAAACGTAGCACAACTTGTTGTTTTATTGATGTTTTTTTATCTTGTGATCATTTGATGAGGTGTAAAATTAGTAATAAATCAACCATTACAACTGTCAGCAGTGGGCTGACATGTTTAATAATGAAAAAAAAAAAAAAACCTTTATCACCGGGTAATACTTACCTAAAGTTGCCCGTCTCCTCCTTGTTTTGCTCCCACTTACACACCTGCAGATTCTGCCACCTCTCAAACAGTTCTGAGGTTTTAACCCTGACGCAAAAACAGGAAAAACTGTGCAATGAGGAGAAATACCCATGACAATGTTGCTTTTTTCCCCTCAGATTTATAAATAAGTAAAAATAGAACCCCCAATCTATGAAAGCTCAAGCAGTGCAACTTGTATTATTAGAAATGGTTTATGAAAGTATTACTGTAGGGGTTATTAAACTGACTTTTTTGTTAAGGCTAATCCATTTTAAGCTATCGCTTCCAGAAGAGAGGTTCTGTATAAACATATGAATAATTAACATCTTACCGTTTTTAGTTCTTTAAACAATCTCAGTTTGAAGAAAATTAATTTAAGTTTCATACGACTGAAACTTAACAGCTACTTCAATAATGGCCCAAACTAAAGTGGATCTCAGCCAACTTGAGACAATTTCAATGTCCAAAACATTCTAACTGTTCATGTGTTTATATTATCATCATTTGCATTGCATGTTAATTACGTAGAGTTTATTACTTGCAAGAGCAAACAGCTGCTAGCTATAGCACTTTCTGCAGGAATAACATTTATACAAAAAAGAATGCTTATTGCAAAACTGATTGTAAATGTTAACAAAAAAGTGTTTGTAGAGTTGTTTAAATGAGACATATCATGCTTTTAAATCATTTACTTGGGGTCTATATATAGTGGAACTACAATGCTTTGGTCTGAATTCCTCCTTATTGTAACTCCACAAGACCCTCATTCACCCCTTTTCTGAGGTGTGTCTCATATCAGCTATCAACTTGTTTTGAGGCTGCCTCTTTAAATCCAAACGAGGCGCTACACACCGCACCCTCTTAAAACTTCCAGAGTGGTCCATTGTACCTTGATAAAGGGGTTTATGATTATATAGCAGCACAGAAACTTTGTATTTACAAATCAATTAAAAGCTTTACATAATGGAGTCAGAGGAGAATGAAGATGACAAAACTATAGTTAAGTCCAGACCTTATTTAAAACTCTGTCACAAATACTGTGATGTAATAATTCAAAAAATGTCAAAGAAACAGGTAAAATACAACAAAATTGATTTAATGCCTAAAACAGTAGATTTTGCATGATTATTGAGCATATTAAATGATGGCTCTTTATTATCTTGTCAGTCTGGTCAGAATCAAACTCTTTTTCTCCAAGGTGAATTTGTTCAAAAAGCTATTTACAACCGATACAACCTTAGCTGCTGATAAGCTTTTCACAGGACCCCCTCAAGTCCTTTTGCTCACAGCCCAGAATGAATTTGATGATAAGCTTTGCGAGCTTCAGGGCTGTTCACACAAAAGGTCACTGAACAATGTTCATAATTCATCCTACAGAGAGAAGCTGCTGAGATTGCTGTTAGCACAAGTGGCTAATTAAGTAGTGTAATGAATCTGGGCACTAATCTAATGTTTAATGGGAAAAGTTATTTATAGCTCACTCTTGAAACTGACAAAAGGGTTGCAGCAACTCTACTGAAATCGTTTGTCAATAATAGGAAACTTTAAAGGGGCATTAAGCGTTATCTCCTTTGCGTTTGTGTCAGTTTGTAGTTTTTATGTTGCTTTGCAAGTGCAAAGTGTCTTTAGGCGAGTTTTGCTAAAGAAAATACTAAAGATAGATCACTGAAAGTCAGACTCTCACATCGCCATTCTTTCAATTTAGTCACAAAAATGTGCAAACTTAAATTATGTTTGATAAAATGATGTAAAAACAACAACTGATTAAAACATGTAAACATTTACAGGAGGAAATGCATAATACTAGCTACAAACTGCGTTATGTTATGTTGAAATTTGTTCAAATTGTGGCCACGTTGGTCAAATCTCGTAAATAATGTGTAATGTCACATAACATAGTGTCAGCACTGTTAAGGGTGTGTTCAGGATAACTCTCAACTACTACCACAACATGTTGTAGTGCTATACCTCTAAAAACTGACTGAGTTTTAGTCAATTTTGTGTTTGCTGAGGTTGATTAGCTGTGGCAGCCATTTTGAATCTAAACTTAATTAATTTACAGCGGTCCCTCCAATAATTACTTTTAGGACCTTTGGTTGAAATCTGCCCGGTGGTTCATGAAATATTTGACCTAAAGACAAACAAACACACAAGCAGTTGCGTGCAAAAACATTATCGTCCACCTTTCTATGACGTGCAATAATTCACGACATGAACCTTACTCGTTACGTTTTCTAAACCATTTTTTGTCTTGATATTTGTATTTTGGATCTTTGTGGATTTTAGATCTTTGCTGTCTGTTTTATTTGGTAGTTTTGTTGTTTTTTGTATTTCCTGTTTGTCTTGTGCTATTCACCCTCAGTCAGCTACCCTCCCCTGTTCCCAGTCCCTAATTAGGCCAGCTGTTACCAATACATCATTACCTCTGCCCTATAACCGTCTCCTGTCACCACAACATCAGCAGGTCATTGTATCGGTCCTCACCAGATGTCTTGGCCTCTCTCCTGTCCCGTCATGTTTTCGCCCGGGTTTCCTGTAAGTTTTGCTGCCACGCCAGCTTTTATTTTTGTTAATAAACATATTTTAGTGTGGCTTTTATGTTCCCCAAGTTGTCTGAAGCTGGATCCAAACCCCATGATCTGTTGAGGTGGTGGCGGCACGAGACCTGTTGTCTAGAGACGAGGTAACGAGGTATTGGAAGAAGCTGACCTAATTGGGGACTAGGATTTGCTGCTTGAGGATGAAAGGCACAGGAAACACATGGAAGTTAAACCCATTTATTTCAATGGTAAACACATTTCTTACAGAACAGAAAACATTCATGACATTTATGAGTCTGTTTTATGTAATAGCTTTCGTGCAGGTAAATGATAACCCCCCTCCATCACAGCAGGTGTAAAATATGCCATCAAATCCATCTCACTCACATTGTCAGAACCTTGACATCCATAATCTCTTGCCTGAGCTCCCTGCATGCCGTAGAGTTGAACTCTAACGCTCCATCATAGTTTTCCAGATACCTGGAGGGAGAAACACAGTCATCTGCTGCCTGCAGCGACCAGCACACAACGTTAAAAACAAACTGCTTAAATTACTGTATTTGTCTTAGCTACAGAAATTAACATGACGCATATTTCAAATTGACAGCAAAATGTCTGAGGCTTGACTTTATGAAACATTACAATATAGCAGTTTGGGATGACAAATGACAGACGTGATGCAGCTGATTTTAGGCATCACAGACAGGACCGTAACATACTGTTTTATTTTTGGACACTTGCACCAGATTCTAAAACATCTTAGACTAAACCAACTTAGTGAAAAAAATATTGCACCTCTCATATTTTTATTAGATTAAACTGGTTATTATGACAACTTGCAATGAGGTTAAGCTAGTGTTAAAATGTATTTATGTACTTGTGATTCATAGAAATTAATTAAAATGTTTTTGGATAGAGTTGATTATAGTGCATTTAGTTTAAATGGTGGATCAGGTCTGGTGGATATGAGTATGGGATGTGTTTTAGCCAATACTCTGAATGTCAGTGCTGACTGCTGTAACGCAACAGTTTGACTGAGAGTCTGAATTTGGTAAAATATTTATTCATTTTTAATCAGTTTGATCAATTTATTTTACTATTATGCAGTTGAAATTATCAAACTAATAAATACTTAAAATATTTTTGTTATCTACTATCTGCTATCTGTTATCTAATATCTGCTACTTAGCTTTGGTAGGGTTAGGTTTTTTTAAGAATTTTTGCTCATTGTGCAATTTAAACAAGTGTAAAAGAAGTTGTTTCATATCTTGCAGCACAGCATATTTTCTACATGTACGTAAACTGAGCGCAGTGAGAATAAAATTAATGACTGTGCATTTGTGTTATGAGGTGGCTAGAATGAAGATTGACAGGAGGATCAGGAAACCACCACTGAAATGTTTATTGTGCCTTTGGGATTTAAGTAACAAGACATGTTAAAAAATAAGGCATAGATTTTTATTAGAAAGATGATGAGCAGTATCTTACCTGTTGCAGATACTTTTTTACAAACTATCTAATTCTGACCACATTAACGTGCTAATGCAACTTCAAGTGAGATCAAGACCAAAGTGATTTGCTGCCCTTTTAAAATGATTTAAATTGTAAAACCTTTACTGTGGTTTGTGCAAATGTTATTTCATAAACCTTTGATTGCTATCGGTTTTGCACTGCATGATAGACTTTAGTGGTTATTCACACTAAAGTATTTTGATCTAAGCTGCATGAAGCACATTTTGCAAAATGAAATGCAACTTGGCAGAAAAACTGATGAAAAAGTAAGGCAGTGCAAGAAATAAATAAAACAAATTACAGCAATTTAAACAAAATCCCGTGATTTTTCTTTTTCTTTTATGGCCTGCCTTTA
Organism: Anablepsoides cearensis; assembly: GCA_032275365.1. NCBI lineage: Eukaryota > Metazoa > Chordata > Actinopteri > Cyprinodontiformes > Rivulidae > Anablepsoides > Anablepsoides cearensis. The sequence continues at coordinate 9,740,430 of JAUBOC010000037.1, read as the reverse complement.
CATCAGGCTGAGTAGCTTTAATATGTACCCGTTTGCAACATGTATCCTTATTGGTAACACACTATCATCGAGGGTCACCTGAGAGTTATAGCGGCCCTCAAGGGATCAGTTGTAATGGACTTCCGTGTTTCTAGTTTAACTTCAACTAAGCAAAAAACGTCATGGTCCTCATTGGTACAGCTGAGCACCACTAATAAACAATAACTGAGCTCTACGTGGTGTTTCCTGCATAGAAACAATGTTTTAAACGTCCTCTTAGAAACACTGAAAAGCAGAATGTGTACAACTGACTAAATGTGAAATAAATAATACAGAAATACTATCAAAGGTAAAAGTAAGAGAGTTGAGTTGTGATAAGTCTTGAAGTCTGAACACTTTCCAACAGGGAGTTCCCAACTAAATTGCTCAGGGGGCAAAGTTACTTAAAGCCAACAGGCAAAAGTATTATTATCCTTCACCATTTAAATGTGTTTATTTTGTTGCATTGAATCATGAATTTAAAATTTATCATTGATATAAAAGCTATTTTGATGTTAAGTAATAAAAAATAAATTAAAAAAAATTGTGGGGTGGGCTCTGGCGGGCTGGGATGGAAATAAATGGCATGTAGGCCTTGAATTTGACACGTGAGCTACAGGGTCTTCAGTACAAATAGTCATAAACTATGTAAAAAAACACTGTAATGCAAAACAGTAATACATTTGGAATACTGTACAAGGTTTGCATGAGTTGTTATGAAATATTTAAAATTGGAGCTTTTTTTCTTAGAACAAATGTAATCTACTTTGGTCTTGATCTGACTAAATATTAGCTCATCTCTCCCGTAAAAACTCTTTTTAATCTTTCCAAATAGAGGTTTTTCTGTTTGCTATGTACCACAGGTAAGACACAAAACACTACTTCAATACATTAAAATGTATGTATGGGGCAGCTGTGGCTACAATCTCACCACCATCAGTGTGTGTGAATGGGTGAACGACTGTAATGTACAGTGCTTTGGGGTCAGAGTGCTTGATAAAGCGCTATATAAAGTCAGCCCATTTATTTATTTGACTTTCATAATATAAATTTGCTAAAATCTCTGAGGTTACTGGACTTGTCTGAGACTAAAATGTTTTGGTAAAAAGGTGCATTTTTAGTTTAAAGTCACTAAATAATGTGAACTGCTGTTTACTATTTCAGCTTTTTTATGGTTTACTGTAAGGTAATCAATTCAGTAACAAGCGATAGTTAATGTAATGGTTAAAGTCTGAAATAATGTTTTAGCTTCAAGGTTTTGTCACAGTTTTTTTCAGAGAAAACAAGAAGCCATATCTGATTTTACTCTCATTGACTAATAATGAGAACATTTTTTTTGATCGTTTTAGTTTAACATGTTCATTGTCACAATAAAGTGAATTTGCAGTCAAATGTGTTTTCTGAGCAAAATCTAAAAAAAATATTACTTTTTAATTTACTCATATAACCCCGATGGAACGTAATGGAGACCATAATGTCTGTTACTTTCAATGAAAGTTGTTAGATCTTAAATGAAATGTGGTATTTTGAAAGATGGAATAAAAAAATCAACATTACCTGTGCCTGTGGAGGTAAATGAGGTGAGTTATAAAAAAATAAAATTGTAATATAAGAATGCAACAGGCAATATCATGGCATGATGCTTGAAAGTAACAAGATGCTGATGAGATGGTAGAAATAAGGGATGATGAAACTGGTTGTCTACATCCACCTGATGATGCAGCATTTTTCTGAGGTTATTCTGGGGGGAGCTTATGTAACATGCTCGATATGCTAACTTGGGCTGCTTGTTCATTTTTTTGTTTTTGTTTAGCTAAGATGATGAAACCTTTGCAAGTGTGCAGGTTCTAAAAAAACAATAAATAATTCATTTCACAAGATGGATACCCATCTTTTCAGGCATCTTAGACTGACCAATCCAGCATTTTATTACAGATACAAACATCTGTTGCTCAGCAAAATTAGGATTTTGAAGAGGGGAAAGAGAAAAAAAAAGTGTCACATTCTCATCTTCTTGTAACAAGGGGAGTAAAATGGGAAGGCGGGGTAAAGAGGCGGGGGTTAATCCGAGACAATGCAGATGTGAGAAGGGGGAGACAGGGAGAGTGGAGAGAAGTGTCCACACTATGTACATGGCATAAACACAGAGCTGTGCAAGAATACATGAGACACAAGTAGAGGAGGACAAGGCATTTTAAAGATGGGTGCTGGATGGGACACAGCGGGTACAGGGGTCCACCAGCTTCTGACAGGGGGTGGGGGAGGTTTTGGGAGGGTTGACGGGAGGATCAGACAACATGCAAGAGCAAATCTGAAGTGCAACCACCACTGCAAAAAATATGAGACTTTATACCTTTCAGACTAATGAAAAAGAAAGAAGCATTCTTTGTGTTTCTGTGAGAAATAAAATACTAGAAATGCCTTCAAACCGGCCTACCTTTGAGAGTGGGTTTTTTTCTTCTTAATATCAGCTAGGCAGGGTGTGACTATTACGGAGATCTGTGAATCTGGCTGAAAATTCTGACGAAAACATCTGTCAACATGCAGACAGTTTGAGTTAGAGTTAAAAAAAAAAAGTGCGACGGTTTATCCCCCCCCTCCCCACCTGTGATATCACCACCCCCTGCTAACTAAAGAAAAAATAATGCGAATGTGCTGCTGCTTCTGTTCTTTCTAAAAAAAAAAGAGAGACTCATGAGCGTATAGCCCAGTCCACGCATGCAGGGCTGGGTCACTTCCTTTCACTCCTTTCTCTCTTCTTCTTCACCGCACACACACACACACACACACACACACACACACACACACACACACACACACACATGCTCACGCATTCTCACTCTTTTGCTCTCAGAGATGTTGTGCAGTTAGTCAGGTTGGAAAGGTACCTTTTCCGCCCATTTCTGGCAGGCTTCAGAGATCCGTCATCGAAGAAATTAACGGGGCCGGTCCAATTTCCGGTCTCGTCCCCTTTGAGTCGGCTAAACTGTTGTGCACTAGCAAGAAAATCAGTCAGTTTATATGGGATTTATTGTCCTTGTGCTGCACACACACAGACAAGTTCATGTATTCATCCACACACATGCATGACTTCTCATCCACATATACAATAAACCCAAACTAGCTTTTTGTTTTGTTAAAAGAAAACTCTTAAATGTATGACACCAAACATGGTTTTAAATAAATCCAGGCATCATGGTTTTAAATACTTAATTTATCCTCCGTTGAGCCGTTGCCACAACTCCGAGTGTGACTCCAGCGTTTACACACTTTACAATATTGGCTGCCGACAGGGTTGGACATTTAAAGTGGTGTATTAAAGTCACGGTAATTTAAGGGGAAAACAATGATGTGTGTGCCAATTTGTTGCTGCAAATGTCAAACTGTGTTTAATGGAAGTGATGCCAATAGATTTGCCAGCTCTCCTCTTGCCACTAGAAAGAGTTTAGACCATCTTTTCAGCCAGATGTTCCCTCATAAAAAGACATTTACACGGGTATTTATTCAGACTTTGGTTTGAATCAAGTTTGATGAGTCCTATTGTAAATTTGTCAGAACAGACCATTAGGAGGCAGGTTTACCATTGCTTTTAGAGCATGTTATTTAATAGCTAATGGACCAAATTCTATACTGCTTTAAGCCTTTTTTCTAGTCTTCAAAAACTGCCCAACTTTTCTGAACAATCATATTCCACCAATCCAAACTTGACTGGGTTTATAAGTTCTTTTATCTGACTGATGATTATGCAAGTATTCATATGTGAGTCATTTTTTTTTTGTAGGCGTTGTGCTCATTTCAGCTGGGAGACTGAGCCCAAAGAGCCTCTCTGGGTGCATTATGTGAGCATGCATTCATCACAGGGGACTTGGGTCAATACCTATCTGCGGGTGCTTTTTAGCTTCCCTGAGTGCCTTTTTAACATCCCCATAACACTCGGCGATCTGCAACAGAAGTGAGCGCACTGAAATCAGAGGCTTTTATGCCTCGGTTTAAAACTAAAGCTATTTAGAGCAAAATGACTTAAGCACCATTACAGAGCACAGACTTTATTTACCAGCAACACCAGGCCTGCTGAAAGCTGATTTTATATAACCATAATTCATGATGCGAACAGATTTGTTTGATGTCTTTAAGTTAAACATTAGGAGAAAAGTGATTTAGCCTCCCAGTTCTGTCCTTTAAACGCTTCATCCCGTTCAGTGCCGTGTTAGCTGGACCCCATCCCAGCTGACCCTCTGACAATTTATCTGCTGCTGACTCTATTAGAGCTCAGTCCAGTCCATAATCCAAGCATTAGTAGACAAACAAGCACAGAGGCGCTCTGTGCGCTCCCATTATACCATCAGCCTTGTCAGAAAACAAGACTGAAAGGTCTGGCTTTGTCAGTTCTGGGATTGGCATTAAGCACCGTCTCATCTGGTCAGGAGAATCCAGAACTCACTTCCATTCATAATCATTTGTCTTCCTTCCCTGCCTCTTAAATTTGATCAAGAACAGTCTTCCAGTCACAAGCTTTAGGCCCAAACATGTATTTTACCACAGCTGAGGTAACTCTAGGGGGGAAAATTGACCAATTTGTATTTATATTGTGGTGAACAGATGTCATTGCCTGTGCAGGAATGCCTCCAGAAAGTTTTCAAGGAGGTGGCCAGAATGTAAAGAATAGACCAGTCTGTAGTTTTCTACATGCACAGCACTGTGGGTAAGGGTCAAAGGTTATCTGGTAAAAACCTGCATCGCTATTAAGTTTAACATATGCAACGGGGTTTTTTTTTCTGTTTATCTGATGTTTTTTTTTCAAATTATGAGCTAAAACACTGGAGATGAAATGCACAGCAGATTACTAAATGATCAAGCAGTTAGTTGGGACTGTAGTTGGTATCTATATAACTCTCACTTTTGGTAACAAAAATGCTACCAAAACAAAGCTCTAAAAGCAGATTTGTAGCTTAAAAGATATTTATGAAAAATCTCATATGATCTCAAAGAAAAGCTTAACAGAGCAAATATATCAGGTCTGTATAACAGTGTAAATTTACCAATTGAATTTGTTCAATTCCAATTGTATATCAACAGGAACCTCAGTGTTTATCCCATATGACCTGTGACACGGCTGCTTCACGCATTTGTAACTACAAAATGGTTTCTTATCTGACATCATTTTTTCTTACTGCAGCACAGTTTTTATTCAGCTTACTGAAGCTTATTCTCTCCTAAATGGAGCATTTCTTGAAAAAAATTTTCATATTTTCATATTTATGGTTGATTAGCTGATGGCCTTCTTGAATCAGGTTGATAACATTGATCAGTTGTAAATCTACATCTAATGATTACTTTCTGAATGTTAAAAAAAAAATCCATTTAGTGGTTTGTTAGATGTGTGCTAACAGATTGTACATCTACTCAGACTGTCAGATTGGCACATTTATACATTGTTCCCTCGTGTTCTTGTGAGTATTTTACTGCTGATCATGTTAAGTTTCTTGCAGGTCTACTATTTTACAACCTTTCATTTTTAAGCTGATTTGCAAAGACTCAGATGCCAGATTTCTAGGGTAGGTTCATGGCTTAATAAGGTCTACATATTTACTGAAAAGCTTTTTGCCCTTTGAAATGTCTGGGATTGATGCACTCAGAAAGTGAAATGTATTACTAGAACCACGGTGCCTCCTCTGCAGCACAGATCCCCTGTTTTAGCGCCCTGGCACACATGAGCGTGTAGTAAACAGCCTGGGTGTGGTCAGACCCATGTGGACGCCATAGGATTGTCTGGGGAAAGCAAAATAAGGCGGCATCTTCCATTTTTGATCTTCCCCCTTCTTATTTTTCCCCCTTTTCCCCCTATAGTTCACACACTCATCCAAACACAATCATGTCCTCACTCCCTTTTCAGGCTCTCCTCGTTTCCCCCCCTCTTGCAACTGTGCAGACAGACTGTAGCAAAATGGCTGCCGCTGAAGCCCACTGGCATCCGTTGTGTGGCTTGTTCACCCCCCAACACTCTCCTATACAGGCTGAGTGAAGACAAGGAGCAAAGTCAGGCAGAGAGAGAGAGAGGCGTGTGTGCGCGAGCGTGTCGGGTCTGAATTCATGCATCGCCCTGCAGAAATCCGGATGCATGAACCCAAACAGATTTCTCAGATCAGTCCAGCAGCATGGCAGAGGGAAGGGGAGGAGGGGGTTGTAAGTGTTGTGTTTTTGGAGAGGCGGGGGGGACTCAGATTGCAGCAAATATATGTTTGCTTGAAAGCAAACATATATGCACTGTCTGTTGGAAACAAAACTTGAAGATGGCAGGATGGGGGAGGTATTTGTTTTCAATCTTTTTTCTGACTCCTGGGATGTGTCAAACTAAACAAAGAACGAAGATCCCAGCTTCTCAGCATCTGCTCGTCTCACGGTGACTTTTTGGGGAGGATGGTGGCCTGGAAGTCAGTGAATAAATGGCTCCTCAAAAAAAGGGGGTGTTCAAAGTGTGGGCTCAGAATACTGCAGAGCTGCAGTGGCTGCATGTGTGCACTAATGATTTGGGACCAAAACAGAGGGGGAGGAAACGTGTTCTGCAATCATCATCATGGCTCCTGGAGTTTAAAAAATATTTAAGCAAAAAAAAAAAAAAAAAAAAAAAAAAAAAAACATTTGATGCCTCTATAAGATGTAGGCTATGACCAGTCAAGAAAGCTGAAACAAAAAAAAACAAACAAAAGTCTTGGAGGGGAAAAAAGAAAAAGAAGAAAAGGGGAATACATTACCATACACAGCTGAAGTGCTGTTTATGGTATGAATCATGATGCTTTAATCTTTGGAAAATATAATAATTAAAAAAATCCAATGAAAGTACTTTATATGCTGCTGGAGGGAAAATGGATGGTTATAACTGAGTTGATCTCTACCTCCCAACATTTTAGAAATATCCTCTAGATTTTATCCTTAACCTCTGACTCCAAAAAGACTCCAGTGGTCTCTGATTGTATCTTATTGTCTTACCTCTTGATGTAGTTTTTCCCGTAGAGGATCTGTTGTAAGAGCGTAACGAGTCCAAACGCGCAAATAAAAATGAAACAGAGGGATCTGCTGCCGAGCAGATCTTTAGCCGACGACGGGTCGGAATAAGTCATCCTGCGGCGCAGCATCCAGGCTGATGGAGACACCTCGGTGTCTCTGTCCCCGCTGCATTCAGGACCAGGACTGGAGCAGTCTCATCCGCGTCTCCTTCTTTAATTATACCTCCTCACTGAGCAGAGCATCCTTATTATTATTAGCTGTGATTTCTGCATCAATATATCTGCGTCCCGCTCCAAAATATCTCTACAAAACAGCTCGGTTTCTGCTTCAGTGAGGCGCAGATCGCTCGGTCGATAACAGAAGGGCTTCCAGCGCAAAAACAAATCCTGAAATCACATTAAAAAACATCTACATTGAGAAGCTGCGGTTTTAGAATTATTTTCTAAATTGGATAATTAATTATTGAATATGAAGAGGATACATGTGCGCCCCTTATGTTTCATCTCCAATCTGAGCAACGCGACGTGACTGAAATGACTAAATAAAATTTAAAAAAACAAAAAGGAGGAGGATGGATGCGCCTTTTCTCAGCCTGGGTAGCCGCGGGAGCGCGCCGCGCGTCTCTCTCACGCGCTTACTCAGCCAAAAAAAAAAAAAACAAGGTCATGGTCCTTTCAAGGATGCACCTGCGCACACGCGTCATCCCAGTTCATCTGGGGCTGCAGGCGACTTCACAAGCAGCTCAACAGTGGATTTATTTCCACAAACAAAATAAAATAAAATAAAATAAAAATAAACACTGCAGAAAGCTCGCAGGTATCACAATCATTGCCCATTGACGTGATTATTCCGTTTTCAAGGTGAAAAACTTGTGACCCCAATCTAGAAGATGATCCAACTTGTGCAGAAAACCTTTCACAACTCACAGAAAAATGGCAGATAGATAGATAGATAGATAGATAGATAGATAGATAGATAGATAGATAGATAGATAGATAGATAGATAGATAG
>JAUBOC010000037.1:9698035-9712759 GCA_032275365.1 Anablepsoides cearensis | reverse complement strand
CTACCATTATCCATCTAATATATTATTTTGTAAACTGAAATTAATGAAATTTTATGATTTGACTGATTATAATATTTCGTTAGTTATGTATAAAGCACACAGAAACATATTACCTCCAAACATTCAGATAAACTTTGCAAAGAGAGAGAGAGCTGTTATAATCTAAAGGGAATAGAGATGTTCATAAAACCTAAATTTAGAACCTGTCTGAAGGAACGATGCACCTCAATTCAAGGAGTCAGATTGTAGAACAATTTAGAAGATGATGTTAAATGTGCCCCATCAATGTGCATGTTTAAAAGAATGATAAAGGCTAGAATGCTAAAAAAAAATACGGTTACGGTTAATACGTAATCATTCAATCTGTTGTTCTAAAAAGCTTCAATGTTTTTGTTAATTGAAGATCATTTTAGTTGGAATTTATACTTGAGTATAAAGGGGCAGATCTTATAAGATTTTTTTCTTCTCTCTGCCGCCTGTCATTTCATTTTATTTGTATATTTTTTTGTATTTTTTTATTGTACATATAGTTTTGTTTTTTGTTGTATGAAATGAATAGTTTAAAATTGAAAAACTGAAATTGAAAAAAAGGAAAAGTTATCTATATTCCCGTTAGTCTTGAAGGCATCATAATCTGGGGGCGTGGTTTGCTATACTAGCAGATTACAGTCGAAGCACGATAGCTTGTGGAACAACTAAGGTAAGACATTTTTTGAGAAATGTTTATGTAGGTAAAATAACTATATAAAATACACTAGTTTCGATACATTTAACAATATGTTCTGTTTTAAGTAACATGGCGTCACTTTAGTCCGACATGTCAAACTACTTAGCTTTTGGCTAATGCCAAACTAGCCTAACGACACTTTACACTATTCTTGATGCACTTTTATAATCAAAATAAACGGATTGTCTCTGTTTCTTTTTTGGCATTTGAAGTAATAACATCATCACTTGTAGATTGGATTGCCCAATTAGCTATTTTGGTTTATAACATCGGCATAGAGGCCTTCAAGCTACTGTTTACTACTGATGTCAATGGCTATTTGTATTTATCCAAACGAAAGAGATGTTATTTGTTTATTTATCCAAACGAAACGAAAAAGAATGTTTATTATGTAGGTGGAATGTAACTATTCTTTTAAAAAAACGAAGAAGTTATCAAGTCTTCCTGTTTGCCTCTCCATAAGAGAGGCTGGCTGTATACGGATCAGAGTACCACTAAGGCCTCTGAGCTTAGGTTTATTTAATCTGACGCGCCTCTTTAAGCTTGCATGTCCTATTTTTCAAATAAGCCTTTTCTTATAACAGATTGGATGTCTGTCTGTATGCTTTGTCAAAAGGTTAATGTGCTCAACCTATAAAATGTGGTCCTGATTGATTTGAAGAGGCCACAGTTGACTGTGTAGTATTCTGTTTCCCCACAGGTGACCTGCTGTCATGACTACTCTGGATGACAAACTGCTGGGCGAGAAGCTGCAGTACTACTACAGCAGCAGCGAGGATGAAGGCAGCGACAACGAAGATGACGATGGGGAGAGGAAGACCATCCGTGATGCCGGTGTCAGTGAGGCTGAGGTAGACTACAGTGCTGATGGGAGTTCTGTCAACACAGGTAACAAACATACGAATTTATGTCATTGTCTGTTTCTGTTTGCACTGCTTTGTGAGTAAAATTAGTTTTAAATCATAGGACACTTCTTAAAGTGTCAAGAAAATAAACAAATATGTAACATTTAATAAGAATTATGAGTCGTTTTTGTAATGATTGTTTATATTATGCACTTAAAAAACATTTTGATAAAAGCAATATTAGTATTTCCCTACTTGAGCTTTTTATTTTTGAACAACTATTAAGACAGCAGTATTTTCTTACTGTATTGCTTATATATATTTGTATAAAAACCTAGACTCTTACTTGTCACAAAACATAAAAGTCCCTTGCATTATTATGTACAAGTGTCTTACTTAGACAAGTAACTTGCTGATGAATGAAAGAATATATTATGACAGTATCAGTGGTTGTTTTCATCTCAGGACCAAAGGGTGTGATCAATGACTGGAGGAAGTACAAGCAGCTGGAGGTGGAACAGAGACAAGAGCAGAAAAATGAGATGGAAAGACTGATCAAGAAGCTGTCGATGACGTGCCGCTCCGACCTTGATCTACAAAAGGACAGTGAGAAACAGAAAGAGCTGCAGGAGAAGATTAAAGGCAAAGTATGTTGGGAAAGGGAATATTCATGTTTATTACTTGGAGAAAGGTTCTTTTTCTGAACTGTAGCTGTTCTTCACTTAGCCTGGAAACACACATGCTACTCATGAAACTAGTCTACTTATTGTGTGAGCGTAAGCTAAATTAATGTGGTGATGTTAGATCCCTATGTCTTCCTCTCTATTTACAGTATGTGTGCTAAGCTGAAATGGCTTTTGTCTAATCAATAAATAAAATTGTAAAGATCTCAATCTTACCAAAAAACTTGTGTAACGAATGCTAATAATTCTGACACTCTCTTCCAAAGATGACCATGCAGGAGTACAACATGCTCCAGGAAGAAAAGGATGACGAAGACTTCCTTCAGCATTACCGGATGCAGCGCATCGAGGAGATGCAGCGCCAGCTCTGCAGCGGGAAGCGCTTCAAGCAGGTGTACGAGCTGAGCAGCGGCGAGGAGTTCCTGGAGGCTTTAGACAAGGAGGACAAAAGTACGCTGATCGTGATCCACATCTACGAGCCGGACGTGCCGGGCTGCGAGGCCATGAGCGGATGCCTGATGTGCCTGGCGCAGGAGCACCCTCTGGTGAAGTTCTGCAGCGTGCGCAGCTCGGCCATCAGCACCAGCGAGCTGTTCCGGGAAAGCGCTCTGCCCGCTCTGCTCGTCTACAAGGGAGGCGACCTGATCGGGAACTTTGTGAGGCTCACGGACCAGCTCGGGGAAGACTTCTTCGCTGTAGACGTGGAGGCGCTGCTGCAGGAGTGCGGCCTGCTGCCCGAAAAGGCCCCCATCGTTCCAAAGACGGTTCGCAATGGAGCCATTATTCAGAGCACTGTGAGCGACGAGGACTCTGACCTGGATATAGACTAGAGCTATGATATCTGACATGCATTATTCGTTTGGAAAACAGATCCAGTTTCTGTATGGGCTATACATTGTATTTATTTAAATGACTCCCCCCACCCCTCCCCTCAGATGACAGACTGACCTTGGATGCGAGCTACAAGCTAGCATGTTACCATACAAACAGCAGCACACTTGTTATTGAAGCAGAACCAAAAGTAAATGCACAGATGTGTTACTTCCTGTCATTCCTCTGTAAACATATTAGGTCCATTAAAAAAGAGTAAATATTAGTTATGATCATGTGGTACACAGCGAGGACACAAGGTGCTTTTTTTTTTTTGTTTCAGTTTTGACTCTCAGCTGTTTATTTGTTGTTACAACACATTCCTAAGTTTAGTTTCAAATTTTGTCTCTGCTTCATTATCATTGTTTGAACTCTGCCGAATGTGAAACCTTTAACTCAGACTGACCTTCAGTTAGTTTTGTAACTTTTATAAGTGCTGTAACATTTCCAGTAGTGGAGAAAATAAACATGTTTGGATTTACTGTCTTTTGTTTAATTTTTTAAGTTATGTAAAGAAAGTTTATGCTTTATATTGTTACAATAACAGAAGATGGTGGGAGGTGTAGACTTGTAGTTGCTGCTGCAAAATACTCATTTAGCAGCACATATGTTTTATTGGGCAGAAACTAATTGACTTTAATACTAATGTCACATAGTTCCAAAATGTTTACAACTAAATAAGTTGTACAATTGTCTTGATCATTGTCTATTTTGTATCAAACGGCTTTAAAACATTTCATGTTTTCATTTGCATAGACAAGTTAGCAACAAAAAACTGTTTATGTTGACTTTAATCTGCTTTAGGATTAGTAGTCTGCTTATTTTAACTGCAATTAATTTGACAAAAATGTTTGTTTCCAAGTCTCCTTTTTATTTTTCCATTTGACTTAAAAACCAAAAGTTGACCAGTTTTCTACACTTAGAACTTTAAGGATTACACTAATTGAAATCTAATTTATTATACTGTAACAGTTAACCAGCAGAGGTGGCACACAGTTGCTGAAAAACAATTTCTTAGCTTCATTTATTTGTAAAACAGATTTAATCCAATCATTACAATTTCATATAGACCAGTCAACAGACAAGGTGAAGGTAGGAAAAAAAATCACTTTTATTTTCTCTTAATGATGTGTCCTTAAAAAAATTTGTGAACAGCTGCCAACTACCATGTGTGTTTATTTACTTACAGAAACAGCCAGGGTGACTGAAAATATAGGGCAACAATGGTGACGTCAAAAGAAGACTCAGTTCAGTAGAACCAGTTTGGTTAAGTAAATTCAACATTTCATTTCTTGGAGTGTGTGTAAAAGTACTTTTACTTTCCCGATTATTGTGAGCAGCTTTATGACTTTTATGTACTTTTCTTATCAGTGAGATTCATTTTTTATCTAAGTCATTTTCTGTTAAAGTATTTTTACTTTTACTTAGTTATTTCTTTCAAGTATTTTACACACATCCTGTAAACACCCAGATCTTAGGTATAAGTATTTATTGTAATCAATTGTATGGTTGGCTTCAAATTGAGATAACTTGAAACCTGCCATGATTCTTCTATAATTCATCAGAAACAGCTTTTGAAGTGCATTTAGTACAGATAGGTCCTTATTTAACCTCAGTAATCTGTCTGAAGAGGATGGGCCGTGGGAGTGATGATCCCTAGAGAAAACAGCAAAACTCACTGCCTGATTAATCTTATGGCTTCTATTTTAATCCCAGCATCCATCGACTTTGCAGAGATGATGGACTGAACATGAAGGACATCAGCTCCAGTTCTGAGGCCAGGCTGCCTACATGCTGCTGAACAGCACGGTGAGGCAGGGTAACACCAGCAGCAGGAGGCCTGTTTCCTCATGGACGGAGGCAGTGGAGTTCATCACGTCCTGTCCACAAAAGGCGTGCTCCAACAGCAGGTAGGTTTCAGCAGTGATGCCTGCCACACAGGGAGAGACACACTCTCGTGATGTAACCTTTTTTAAACAAGTTGCAACTGATGATGATGTGCGAGATCTGCACAGGCTGCAAAAAAATCAATGCCAACAAATGGCGTAACCTCTGCTGCAACAGTCCCACCCAGTGTGGCGAGCTCAAGGTTTCAGGAAGCTGCAGGGATGCTCACCAAGCTGGGACCACTCGTCCCACAGACGCTGGACCTCCTCGTCATGATGCTCGTGATGATTTGGGTCTGCATATGAAACATAAATAAATGTCATAAATAACAGAAACATCAGTGTTGTAATGACTGAGGGGAGATACACGCCACCTTTTATAACAGATTTAAACCATGATTTTATGTTAAAAATGACAGGGTTGTAGCCATTTTACTCAACATCTTTAGGTGCCATGTAGAGTGGGTGACTTTCAGGTACTATCACTTTACATTTTAGCTCAATATCTGTTAAATTAACTGAGTTATAGCCATGCCTGTGTTGTAGATTAGACATGGCATCTTGTTACCTCTAAATGTTATTCATTTATACACTCTAAAAACACTACTCAAAAATGTAGTGGATTTACTTGAAAAAAATTAGATCAACTGGTTCCAATCAACTGAATTGAGCAAAGGTCACACATTTACATTTACTTTAATTGTGTAACCTTTACTCAATTCAATTGAGTGAAACCAGTTGACTTTTTTATTTTATTTAATCCACTACATCTGTTTTTTACGACAGAATATTACTGCTGCACAAGATTTTTTTTTATTCCGAGATTAAAGTCATAATATCACAAGATTAAAGTCGCAATATTATGAGAAAAAAGTCTTAATATAAAAAGAAAAAATGTCAGTCTTACTTGACATGTCCATTTTCCGTTCCTGTTTTTACTCATTTTCCTCACACCTGTTGTGGACAGTCATGCTGTGTTTATGAAGTAGTCTGCAGTGCCTTTAGGGACACTGTTAGTGTAGTATGCTTTCATTCAACGTGACGACTAAAACTGTCAATGCAGCCATTAATTACAATATGGCTTCAATTTATTATATATTGTTTGCACAATCATTTCAAAGTAATTTGATGCTAATAGGATAAAATATTAAAACTAAAGAACAACTTCACAAGTTGATAAACATTGCTCATTTTAATGCAGTGGTAAGACTGCTTTTTCATGTAAAATTTAGTATGACTTTAATTTAATATTATGACTTTAATTTCAGTATATTAAAACTTTTTCTCATAATATTATGACGTTATTCTCTTAAAATTAAGACTTTTTTCTCGCAATATTATGACTTTAATCTCATACTATTGTGACTTTATTTTCATACAACTTTGTTCTCGTAATGTTACGACTTTGACTTTATTCCTGTGATATTTTTTTTATCTCGTTGTGTGGCCATAATACTCTGTCATACTTTTTTTTTTAGAGTAGATGTACATCTAATAGTTTCATTAAATTGTTTTATGAAATGTTTTGCAGTTAACTCAAAATAATAAAGATTATCTTGAGCAATTTTAACATTAGTTTCTGTGTTGGGGATCAGTCTCCAAATTTTAGTTCCATAAAAAAAAATTTAAAAAAAAAACTAGGCCCTAGTTATAAGCAGTTTGTGTTAATAGTCAGCTGGCCGTGGCAGCCATCTTCAATCTGAGCTCCTGTTGTACATCCCTACATTTTTTGGGGGTTAAAATGTGTCCAGTGGTTCATAAGATATTTTGCTAACAGAAACACAAGCAAAAACATTACATTTATAGTTAGCCAGTAAAGATTTGAAATAACACAGTAAAATTGAAATAAATAAATAAATAAAATGCCTTTATCAACATTTTATAAACCACACACATCCATATTAATTCTTTTTGTGGTTAAGAGGTTTTATTTGTAAAAAGATACAACTGATTGGTACAATTACAATTAAAACTTGTATGTTCAATAAACATATTTTTTACAAGAATTGTTTAATCTGTTTACAATGAACTGTTAAAAAAAACTTACTGCAATGTTTTCAGTCTTTACATAATGTGAAATATAAACTGGACTTCATACCGTTTGCATGATGCCACAGCATCCGCTTGAGCTCCCTGAGGGCCTGTGTGAGGTTTTCCAGCTGGTCATGGAGGTGAATGTTCTCCTCTATCAGGGCATGGATTGTGTCCTGCAGCTCAAAGTTTTGACTTTCCAACACAAGCAGAGTCAGTGGGACCAGGAGAAACGCTGGCCTGAATCCTCTCATGCTGCACAGACCGAGGCTCCGTCACATCTTCACTGACACACAGCTTCTGTCTGCTTCGGTACGTCTGAGTGTGCTGCTGATGTGGGATGTTTTATCAGCTTACGGTGGGAGGTGTGTGACAGTTTGATCTTTAATTCCAAAGCCATGGGTGGAAAGCTGCCAGCGGGCTCCTTTAAAATCTATCAAATGATTCCACATCAGTGACTACAAAGAGCAGAAAGCCTGCTCGTTTCAAAAGCATCTATGAGCAGATCAGTGAGCCTAAAATATTACATTTTCAACTACAAATCAAAAAAACACTTAATTGTTGCTCATCTCTGCCACATATTCAAGTTAACAAAAAAGCAAAACATGGCTCCTGGAGCTATCTGCACACTTTCAAGTGAACTGTCTGCATCTGTATGGTTGAACAAGCTGAACGTGAGAGAACAGGCTTAAAACTGGCTCAATAAAAGCAACTGTTCACTTGCAGACCCATAAGCAATCACTATTTTTTTTCACATCTTCACTGATTGTCAAGTATCAACATGAAACTATTCTGTAAATTGTTTAAAAATCGATGAAACCTGCATAATAAAACCAATCTACTATATTAAAAAGAGTTAAGACACAATATTGTTTGTCCAAACAAAATGCTTTTATTTATTCATCATGTAAATCAGTTTATGCTGTCTTCACAGCCCTGGTGCGCTTCTTTTTGACGACAACAGGCTTCTGGCTCCTCAAAATAGCACTGGCACGACGCAAAGCAGCCTGCAAAATAAATTATTTCATTAGATTCTAGAACTTCTAAAAACATCAACCAATCACGTCAAACACATGACACCAACTTTAATCCAACATGAGATTGTGCTTTAAAAGCAGCACAGGTGGGCTCACCATGCGCAGGTCCTTCCTGTACTTGTTCTTGCTAATGATGTGCCTCAGGCTGTTGAGGGTGGCGCGGGAGTTCTTGTTGATGGTGACTTTCACGTAAGATGAGGCAGGTTTGTGCTGGCCTGTGCAACGAAGAAACAAGATAGAAATTCAAGCTCGTTAAGACAAGCAGAGACTGAAGAAAAAGGAAAAAAAAGGAGATGGCTATAAAAAGGTTGCTTAACATCTTAAAATTTTTCGTTCCTAATATCGGATTCTGATAGTCTACTGCCTCTAAAACAAAACATCTTTTAGTATTCTTGCACAATTCTTTATATTATATTTCTTATAATTAGTAGTTGTATCATGGCTAGTCATAGCTGTTAATATTTTGTGTGTACTATCTATAGTTTTGTAAAATACCTAGTGTGAACCTCTGTACTGATGCTGCTGTGACACCTGAATTTCCCCTCTGCGGGACAATAAAAGCTATTTCTATTCTTCTATTCTTTATCACCACAGCAAACACCAACACGTGATCAGTTCATATAAAGTACTGACTGAAGAGCAAAAAGAGAGGTTCACAATACAAAAAAATTAACCTTTGTAGTTCCTAAATTTGGAAAAATCATCTTTACTTTGCACACTGACTTAATTTACTAAGGAATTTGGACAGTGAATTTCTGAAAGATCAGGTCTATGTAGGACATGGTCAACCCAGTGATTGCTGAATAGTCATTAGCAGCAGAAAGATGAACAGCATCAGGTTATTACCTGCACGTTTCTTCAGCACCACGACAACACCCTTGCCATCAGCAGCTGGTTCCACACCAACAGTCTTTTTGTGCACCAAGCCATTGAAGCGGAAAGAGTTCCTGGACTTCAGATTGTTTGGCTCCTGCAACACAAATGCCACTCATGTAAACTCAATGAACTGCTTGAATTTGTTGAGAGTTAAGCTGAACACTCCAATTTTTATGTCCAATTAGAAAACATTTTAGACTTTAACATCAATATTTTTTTTACTTTAATAGACAATGACATACAAATAACATTTATTCAAATGAAAACATGTCTGTACAACTTAACTCATTCACTTTAGGTAATTACCAAATCTGTACAGAACAGGTTCAGGCTACTGTGCTGGAAATAACCAACTTTATTAGAACTAAAACAATAAAATTACAGCTACCCACTTTTACAAACAGTTGTGAGTTTTTTGCTTCACAAATAAGTTTTAAAAAGTACTGTAAAACAACCAAATGTGTTTAACATTTTTTAGGTTTTATCTTATGTTGAAACATTAAATACGATTTCAAACGCTCTTACAACAAATTAAGTGTTTTTTTCCCTCCAGAAAATTATTATACTATTACTGAGAACTCACAGTGCTGTAGGTCTGTCCATTCCTCTTAATGAGGAAGCTGGAGCAGTTCCTGATGACCATCCACTGCAAATGAGACGACATGATGAAGCTGAACAAAACAAGAAAGAAAAATATTAAAAAGTTGACATTGACCACCTCCTCACTGCTTCTTAGAACACATATTCCCATACAAGTTTGTAATTTATACAAGCCAGATGTTACCGGTTCAGCTTCAATATTGTGATAGTTGGTCAATGTTAAAGACAAAGATCGTGTTAAGGTTTTATTCTTGCCCACGTATACTTAAACATATAAAAGTGTAGTTTAGCCACATTTGCTAACGTTAGCTCTTCCACTCAACGAGAAGACGGTGAGGCCTAAGCTAGGCGAGGTATTTACATTTATTAAACAAAGAAACAGACACGTTTGGGGTTAAATTGTGTACCTAATATTAAATACAGTATTCACGTGTCATTTTGTAGGTTTAAATAGAGCCATGACGAGAAAATACATCTACTTTATTCACTGAATGTTTGCGGCAGAAGGGACCACGTTACCTTACAGCGGCGGAAAAGGCCCGGAGAGAGCGGAAACCGTTTTACGGAACCTTTTCAGAGATTCATGCGCACACAAAGATATTTATTTTTATTAATCTTTATTTAAATCAATAAATATGCATATATACGTTACAATATTTATTTGATTATTAAATGTAACGTCACAAGCTATTGTTTTGATGTTGTGCTAAATGTTTAGTGAATTTTATGACAAACTAGTTCCTCACGCCGAGCGCGGACGGAGACTTTCCAATCCTGCGGCACAAAAATCTTACGTCATTAATGTGCGTCGTGTTTACAGTTGGAAATTTGTTGTTAAATGTCAGGGATTTTTATTTTCTAAGAATTGTGTGTCATTTCATACAAAATCACGAGCTCTCGAGGAAAAACGCTGAATAAATAAAAATGATGGTTATAGAGTAAATTGCTATTTATGGACCTTGTTCCTGAATAGCTTTTGGGTTTTGTCGTAAATTGATGGATCGAGGATGTAAAAAAAAAAGTTCTCAGAGGTGAATGTTTATCTGGACAACAACTAGTCACTCTAAAGTCTGGTTTATTTAGGTTGTTCACAGACAAATTTAAATGTGAAAAACGAACATCGGCATGGATGAAGAAGATTTTGAGTTAGTTGGTGAACAACTGTACAATCTGATTTACCCCAAACACAAGGAGTGTGCTGGAAAACTCACAGGTAAGGGTCCAGTTCTGTTTTGTGCTATAATAAATCACTGTATTTAATGCAGATAAATAGCAGTAATGAAACTGTCAGTTTGGCATGAATGCAATATTGTGTGTTTTAGGCATGTTATTGGAGCTGCCGGTTCCTGTGCTGAGCCAGATGCTGCAGGATGAGGCCATGCTGACAGCAGCTGTGGAGAAAGCCCTCAGAGCTCTGCAGGTGCCACACAAATCCAGGTAGAGTAAGCAATAATCAACAGGAGATAGTTGTGTTGACAGTGGTTTCTGAGGCTGAAACACTCCCAAAGAGGAGTTGGGCAGTGAATAGATGCTCTATATTTAGAGTGTTAATTAGTGTAGATAATAAATTTAATTCCAAGTTTTTAGCGGTACTAAGTGGTGAATTATATCCCTTTTTATTTCTAATAATGAGTTTAAATAATTTGAAAACCAGAATGGAGTCCTTGCAATCCCAAGGCCGTGGGTGAAAAGTGCTGTTTCTACTGACTTTGGTTCAATTACTTTTAAATTATAAAGAGAGCCTCTGACTCTGTTTTAAGTTCTGTTTGTACCAGATCACAGTGAGCTGTAGCTCAGGTAGATGTTGCCAGATTACCACTAAAATGAGTTATTCATTGTGACAACCCCAACAGAATCTGAACATTTCATGAAAATTTGTTTATAGCTTTTTGAGTAATCTTGTGCAAAAATATAACCTCCTTGGCGGAGGTAATATACCTCACTTATGGAGTTTCTTTGAGCAATACATTCCTTTTCATGTTGTTTATTCTCATGTTACTGTGCTTCTTTCCAGTGAAGTTACATTGAAAGATGAGGATGATGCTTCTGCATCCTCTGACTCCCTGGGGGAGCAGCTCTTTGAGCTGGTGGATGTTTACAACACTGGTCACTCCCAGAAAATCACAGGTGAGAATAACGCTCTCACACTAAAATAGAAGCATTTGGAGAGTGCAGACATCTACCAAGATGTCTTACTGTGACACCCAATCAGCATCTAGCAAAACTTTGTTCCACCAATCACAGCTCAGCAGCTGCACACTTTCATTTGCATTACTGACAGATATTTTTATTGATTTCTAACTGCAATACACACATACATTCATATTTTGATACTTTTATATTGAAATGTTTTTAAGAGTTTTGTCTGTGTTAATGTGATTATTACTGTGCTTTTACAAGGTTAGTTAGTTCATGCACAAACCTAATGTTTTAATATCTTAGGGTTGCAGGAACTTATGCCAAACTGTACAATATAATGAAGATGGTCAGCGAGGGTGTTGCTAATGCTAACTTTATATTTCTAGGACTATAAATGGTTCATTGATGAGTTGTTCCTGCAATAAAAGGAAACTCCCTGTCTGTCCATAGGAATGCTTTTGGAGCAGCACAAAGATGTAGTTTTACATCTTCTGTCAGACTCTAACCTTCTGGAGAAGCATGTGAATCTCGCCTTGAAGACGCTAAAAGAGTCTGTAACTTTGCACAGTCAGCAGGATAAACACTGATTTGCTTATATTGTTTTTCAGAATTCAATTTCTGTTCAGTCTGGATGCTTTATGTTCATTTATTTCTCGCCTCTTTTCAGACAAAATGTAGAGGAAACAGATGTGAGCGACTCCTCAGAAACGGATGACGCAGACAAACTGGGTGAAAAGATTTTCTCACTGGTGGTGGAGCTGGATCCACTTCATGCAAATGACATTACAGGTAAACCTTCGCTGAATTTACCACAAATTCTGCTGCACCTTTTTGGAAGTTTGCTGTCGTATGAGCTTTTCTCAGGTGTTGATAAACTCTCATCAGGCTCAAACTTTCACATTTCTCCAGGAATGCTTCTGGAGATGGACCCGACGGCGCTCCAGCTGCTGCTCAGTGACCACACCATGCTGAAAGTTGCTGTTCAAAAAGCGCAAGCCGTGTTGGACGCCTAGAGCTGAAATTTCTGACACAACACTATAATATTTAATGATCAGTGACTTGATAAACTCAGTTAATGTAGAGTTGGTAAAACACTTTTGTTTTTAATAGACTGCAGTGGACAGACAATGAACAGACGTTAACTAAAAAGTGCTGAAACACCTCTGTTCCTGCTGAACACATAATATTATTGCACTTTAATTTCTGAGCTCAACGAACATGTTGAACAGTAATGAATCACACTTATTGATTAAACTGTTTACTGTAATTCATTAATACACAAACATAATGCTTCTTTTAGTTTTTTGTATATACTCAGTCGTAGAAAAGAGCAAGCACTGACGCTCAATATTTTTACTAACATAAGCAACTAAACTCTAAAATTACTGGATGAATTATATAGATATTTATACAGATTTCCCTCTGAGTCTTTGCTGCATTTATTCAACAGTTTTGTCATGTCTGCATTAAAACTCTGATTCTTACCTTACAGGATGACATTTGCAAATGTTATAAATATATTTATGTATGGATGGTTTAATTTATCAAACTGGAAAAATCTAGTTTTACTCAACAATGCATGCTAAGTATATAAAAAAAAACACAAGATATATTTTGATTGGTTTGCACAGACACCTTTAAGAACTGTTAGTGTCTTTATGAGCCCCAGATGATCTAAATGAAATTTCGTGAAAAACACTGGAAAAGTTTTCTTTTACATTCATGTTTGGTAGTTAAACCCACTGGTATATTTACATGAAGCTGAGATTAAAAACGTGACCTCACATGAATAAACATGTTTTTTTTAAGTATATAAGTCTGTTTTTATTTACTGTTTAGAACTTGAAATTCAACAAAACAATCAAACCGATTGGTTTACCTCCCACAACTGTTTGATGATTAAATTCTGATCAATTTAGCTTTTTTAAATAATACAAATTAGATGACATGTATGATAACTGAAGTTGGTTCACAAAAGATTCCATATTTTTAGATGTGTATTTATTAATAATGAATTAACGATCAAGCCACATTACATTTGGAAATAAATTCTGTCATTTACTTTTACCTTTCATCACATCTTGTCTTTTGAATTAGATTCTTAAAATCTATATATTTCCAAGTTTTAATAAAACGGTGTTTGAGTAAAAGAAAACTAGAAAAATTAAATTTCCTGTAAAAATGTAGTGAGAATGCTTATTGCTGAAGACAAGTTAAGAAATGCTGAACCATTAATGCAAGTTGAATTTGAACAGCTAAAATTTGCTTAAAGCAGGAAAACAAAATGAAACACTAACCATGTGGATGTTTTGACTAGTTGAATTTAATTTGTTAAATTGAATCAAAATCTATGTCACATTCAACAGTAACCTTCAAAAAACTGAATTTGCTCATAAAATAAGGTGAAATGTTAAGATTTTTACTGTTAAAAATTGTTTAAATTTACTTTAAGACTCAATGTAATTTTTAAAAAATTACATCCCTTTTAGTAAATTTAATCTCAAAAGACAAATTCCTGACAACTCTAAAACAAAAGACATCTGATTATACTAATTAAAATGTAATTGCAACTAACTTAAGAGAGAACAAATGCTGACAATTTTAAAAAACTATTTTATGTAACAAATGACATCGTTAGACATCTTTTTCCAAGTTGTACAGAGAACTTAAATATATTTACCATTTGTTTCCACCCTTTATGTTCATCAGTAATTCTACAAAACCCAACTGATGAAATTAAGTGATTTTTTTTTTTTTAATAAAACTGTTTGCAAAGTTAACATAAAATGACTAAATGAGAATGAATGACAACATAAATGAAAATAACTCTGTTTACAATTTAAAGGTTTATTTGTATGCAGAAGCAGCCAATACAAATAATTAGAATATGATTGTAATTTCTTAAATCATAAATGCAATTTTTTTGTCAAAGCCTACTTGAAAAAATTAGTTGCTTTTCACACACACACACACACACACACACACACACACACACACACACACACACACACACACACACACACACACACA
>JAUBOC010000037.1:9649303-9663668 GCA_032275365.1 Anablepsoides cearensis | reverse complement strand
TTTTCTGGTGTATCAAATACTTATTTCTCACAATAAAATGGAAATTAATTATTTAAAAATCATACATTGTATTTTTCAGGATTTTTGTTTTAGATTCCATCACGCAGTTGAAGAGTACCTATGATAAAAACTACAGTCTTCTACATGCTTTGCAAGTGGGAAAACCTGAACAATCAACAGTTTATCAAATACTTGTTCTCCCCACTGTATATAATTAGGGGTGTAAATCACCAGCTTTATCATGATACGATATTACATCGATATGTTTGAATGACTATTTGATATTTCTCAATATCATAAAGTCTGTCACAATATAATTTGAATTCAATTCAATTCACAAGTCTGCGATCAATATAATGCAATATCATATGCCCATCTAACACAATGACAATGACATATGATATTGATTTGCATCAAGAATATGATGACGATATAGATCAATATTTTCATTTTGCTCAATACAACTAAATCATGAACCATTCAAATCAATATATCAACATAGATCGATATATTGTTACACCCCAAGATATAATACAGTTTTGACATTTTAGGTATAGGCCTAAGCTTTAATATTGGACCCATGAGTTGAACAGACAAAATGTCACTGAAAAAATAGTTTCTCCAAAATAAACACACATTTATTTAAATAATGAATACACAACACTCTGTTTATGACACTTATCTGTCATAAAATGTTGTAAAAATCACTACTAATAATATCTCTTGTTGAGGAAGCTGTAGATTGTCCTCAAACATGAGGTGATGAGGGGAGCTCTGATTTGAGGAGGAGGAGGAGGAGGAAGAAGAAGAGGGGTGGGAGGAACTTGTAGTTGAAGTCCCTGCCTGCCGCGTTTCATTCAGAACTCAGAAGGCAGCAGGTGAACACCTCTGAACGCGCTTTCACCCTGTCTCTGCTGGATTTACCTTTTTTTTCTCAACCCAAACTGAGGATATTTCACTCCGAGCCAACTTCAAACTGCGGATCTATGCGAACCCAAGCACGTTTGTCCAGTTGAAGAGGAGGAATGTCTCGTTTCTTTGTGAAACTAGCATTTCTGATTCCAGCAATCGTCCTCTCTCAAGGTAAACCTTTTTTATTATTATTTTTCTGAAATATTTGAAATATGTTGCGCTCAAATCCCGCTCATCGGGGAGACTTTAAAACTTTGGAAAAGTTGTGAAGTTATTGGTTTGATTGTTGGCTTCAGAGTGACGGGGAGACACTGTCATGATTGCATTGTAAAGTTTAAAAGAAACTTGAAAAGTTTTTTTTTCTCTTGATCGTGGGAAGTAGAAGCTGCTGACTTTCCCTGAACTCTCAGATGAACCACGTTTTTCTTCCGTTCTGTCTTTTGATCTCCAAACAAGTCACCCTGCCAGAATCTGGTTCCCCAAATTTGGTGCAACTTTGTCCTGAATTGCCAAATTTCTTCTAACTGAAAACCTCTTCCTAGTTTTTTTATTTACTTTATTTGACAACAAACTGTTTCATAAAAAAACGGAATTAAAAGTTAAAAAATGATTTTGAAGAGTGGTTTTAAATAATATTTATGAAAGTAAAAGTTGTGTGTGAAGGCAGGAGGGGGGGGACGCTAAAGGATGGGGGGGGGGTCTTTGTCTGCAAAGTGTGGGAGAGTGTTGTGTACGCCGAGCGTGTGTGCGTGTAGGGGATGGTGGGAGGGGGGTCTGTCTGCTGGTAAACAATGCGGTGGGAGAGAGAGTGTTTTATGGCTCGTGCTGGACTCTGATTTCCTTTTGTTCCGCTGTTCCTGAGCCCCGCAGCAGCTGCCCGTCCGCGCGCGCGAGGGAAAAAAAAAAGAAAAGAAAGGCGCGTGCGCGCTACAGACCAGAAGCCACGCACGCACCCACGCGCCCACCATCATCATCATGGCCCCCTCACCGGTGTCCCGCGCGAACACTCGTGTAACAAATCAATTACAAGATTGAAAATTTAAACTCCTGCCAGACAATTCCCAACTTTTTACTCACCGTCTCCTAATTTAACAATAAAGCAGCATGTTGCGTCACAAACTTTTTTTTTTTTTTTTGGGTATATTAATATACATATTTTTGAAATTTACCTCACAGGTCTAAAATGTTTCCTGTCCACTGAGTCGTGCCTGAATGGAGGAAGATGTGAAGCCACCCCGAATGGGATTGGGGAGTGCAAGTAAGTCCCAGTGTCAAAGTAAAGCAAAAAGTGTGATGCAACAAATGTTCCAGAATAAGTTGTATTTAATGTTGTGTGGTATTTGTAGTTAAAAAAGTTATTTTTTTAATTGTATTGGGTGTTGGAAAGAAAAGGGCCCACATTACACCCCCCCTCCCCAATTCATTCCAGCCATTGAGTGGCTCCTGTGCCCCCAGCAACCGGAGAGGCCCTTCTCTGCTTCTTTCTGCCTCCAGGAGCTGCGTTACTCCACACACCCCACCGCATAAACATCCAAAACTTTGAGAATTAAAGGAATAAAAAAAAGTAAACATTAGATCCAGAATGTGCCAAACGTAGTGAGGTGGATAGACAAAAGCACCCCCCACCCCACCCCACTCCAAACAGCAGCCTGGTTAATGAATGCAAGCCCTCCCCCCTCACGAAAGCGAAGTGAGAGGACGCGTCCAGCCCTAAATCTTGTTGTTCTGCTCTTTCATGGGCGACAGCTGGGGCTCGCCCGCCGCCCGTCACCCATTGTCCTGCAGTCAGAATAATGCTGTGTGACTAATCGGAGTGGGGCTTCCCATCATGCCACAGACACCTCAGCACACACACACTGCAATCACCTCCCTCTCCCTTCCCAAAAGACCCCCGTCTCCATCATTTTGAACAAACATCCACCCCCCCCTCAACTCTTCCACCACCACCTTAATGCTCGTGATCTCCATTTGAAAGCCAGATGGCTGTGAAATGTAATTGGATTGGATGTCGAGAGAGTGGGATTAATTGGAATAAAGTGCAGAAATTTGAGGGCAAACTAGTGGGAAGTGACAGATTGTGAGCTGCTTGTTTGCTGTGGATTGATGCTAATGATTTATGGATGAGAGATACGTGCCAACATATTACCTTGCAGCTGACCTTAGTGGTGGTCATAAAGGAGACGTCAACTTTTGCGTTCTGAGTGCAACAGGTGCATTCGGGACAACCCCCAAAACTGAAAATGTTGGGATGTTTCGTGAAATGTAAATCATAAACAGAACACAACGTTGTGCAAATTTTATGAACCTCATATTTTATTTATAATGGAACTTATTCAGTTGTATTTAGTATGGTTTTGTTTTGATTATTATTATTATTATTATTATTATTATTATTATTATTATTATTATTATTATTGTTTTTTTTTTTTGGTGATTTCCAGTTGTGGAGTAATTTTGTCCCCAAAACTCCAAAGGTGGTCTGCTTCACCCTCATGGCATTTGGTCATGGCAGGCGCTTCTCTGGTCTGTGGGGACAAAGTGTGTGTGTGTTTGGGGAGGGATGACTGAGGGGTGGGGGGTTACTGAAAAGCCTGTTCTAGCCTCAGGCCGCCAATTCACAATATCTAATCTGCAAGCTCCACACACACTCGCAGACACAAACCTCTGCACGTGTGGACACACTGGCACACAGAAACGCTCCCTCCACCTCAAAGCTCTTATTGTGGTCTTCATCTCTGTTCGGTCTAATTAAAAACAGACAGGATGAGGGGCATCGCTTTACTCACCCGCTCTCTCTCTCTCTTCCTCCATGTCTTTCCTCTCATTAATCATTCATCCCTGCCAAGCTGAGCAGCTATCATTCCTGAGTCTGAGCTGTGGGATTCGGGGGGTCAGCATCCATTCACGAATGGGTTTTCCCAGAAATGTTTCTGACTGTCTCTATCTCTCCGCCCCCAATGTCATAAACCTGAAAGTTTTAGCCACTTCAAGTTCATTTTGAGTGTGTGTTGGTGACTTAGTTGGAAACTTCACAAGTGGTTAGAAAGGAGAGAAATACTGTGAACAAATTGATGTCAAAAGTTTTTATTAAATGATGTAAAACCCCTACATCACTGCTACCACACACACACACACACACAGACACATACTTTGAAGCTGCCAGTGAGTTACGTTTTACTTCTGTGGTTTCTGCTGCCCGTGTGCAAGCATACGGTGACACAGATTTGAGCTGGGAGATAGATTTATACCCTCCTCCAGCCTGGTTCCCACGAGTCCTAATGGTGAGATCACATGTTGACACACAGATTACGTTTAAGATCGGCGTACAATGCAGCAACCAGGTTCCTTCTAAACAGATTTATGTGTTTTGTATTAAAACAAACTTGATCTTTCTTCAGAAAGCAGGTTTTCTTCATGGTTAGAAAAAAAACCTTACTAAAATGTACAGCAAATGTTTTTATTTCTCCAACTTTCTCTGACTCAGCTTTTGTTTACAAGTGCTCTTTTTTTCTTGTCTACCCTACAAGGTCACAGACGGGTTTTACATTTTCAAGATTTTTAGAAAAGTTATGAACACAAAGGCAGCTCTTAATGACTTTGTACTATGCCAAAAATCTGTGTGCATAAGGCATGCAGTGCAAATAAATATGGGACTGAACAACAAATTATGGATTCCATTGCAGTTAGAGTAGAGACATACCGTAACTGTTTTTAGCAGGGAAAGTCACCCTTTTCCCGTGAACTGAGTAAGCTTGTTTGTGTATAAAGCAAAACAAACTAAATTAAAGGCTTAATGTTCCCTGAAGGATCCAATTTTAGCTCAATATCTGTAAAATATACTGGTTTATCTGCTGTTGAGTTTGCCAAGTTAATGTAACGCTTGTACCAGCAAGCGTTTAGGCAGCTCCACAAGGCTACCACATTAAAGGAATTCTCAAACATGAACAAATTGATGTAAACCTCAAAAAAGTCAAGTTTGCCTAAGTGCATAATGCGGCAGCCATCTTGAACGACTCCAAAACATAATCAGTTGTGAATGCCATGATTTTTTGCTGCAATATTAATATGACATTTTGCTAATGGACAGGCAGAAACATTGTAGTTTGTTTTGGATGTGTTTTTTTTTTATACAATTTGCATTTTCAAATACAAGAACAAGTTTGACAGCATGATGGTATTTCTGATTGGAGGTAGGGATGAAATGCTCAACTATTCTTTTATTAAATTGCTACCATGTAAAATTGTTAAAAAAACAACATAAAGCAGCAATATTGTTTTTGACCTGCTACTTTCCAGATCAGTCTGAAAAGCTGGAAATCATCAAAGAAAACCAAACTTACTTTGTAGTTGTTGACACAGAAACAGCTACAATGAGCGTCTTTAATGGGGAAGAACTCAGTGTGAGAAGTAAGAGGTTATTTGAAGGTCTTGGGCTTCCTGTTTCCCATGGCACTGTTGCTGACTGCTTATGTGGGTAGCCTGAAAGCATGCAAGATAGGGTACAGCACTGTATGAGTCAAATTCACTTTCCACTTGTGCGACAGTCATGATGAGGGCATGGTGAGGTCGAAAGGTTGGCAACCCAAACCGTGCTTTTGACTGATGCTTCTTTGAATAAAACACATTCTGTTTTTGGTCAGAGGTAGCGTTTCGACTTGTCTCAAATTCTCCCAGACGCCTGACTGAAATAGATTAGAAAGTGAGAAATAACTTCCAGTCCTTGGTGCTTAGTGCGACCCCCCACCCATGACCTGACACACAGCTGTCTCGTATTGATGCTAAAATGTCTCACTTAAAACAGCAAGTCCAGCACCACTGGAGAGATGAGATGCTCTCCCCTCAAGGAATGCTGCTCTTGTTTTTTCCCTACTCTAGGATTACCAGGCAAGTCTCTGTGAAGGCTCAGCTCCGTGTTGGCCTAAATGAATCTGGAGCATGCGAGTGCATGACAGGGTTAAGTGTGCTTGTTGATGTTGGGCCTGTTATTGAGTTTAAAGCTTCGAGCCTGCCACTCCCCTGGTTAGGCCCATTCTCCAGATGCCTGGACCCCTCAGATACAGCCTAAAAACAGGTTCAATCCACCCTATTATATTTTTGCATGGAAGCAAAATCTCTAATAATGCTATTGTAATGAAAGTATTTAGGATGGAGATATATTTCTCATATTCACCACTGAACTGGCTTCTGAGGAGACTGATCTGGAGATTGTCAAAGTAGGACAATCAAAGCTGTGCTGTCAGAGCAGGCAGATAAGAGGCTTCTAGTGGGTGCTGAAGGTTCACATTCACCAACACAGGCTGTCAAATGTGGAAATGACGCGTTCTTCATAAGTACATGGGAAAAAGGTTTGACCTACTCGTCTAATAATGCCCACCGCCATGTAAGGTGAGCAGTGTTTGCGTGTTTGTTTGTCTTTAGGTGGAAAGAATCTAATGAACCACTGGACAAATTTTAATGGAACATTCAAAGTTTGATGTACAGTTCATATAACTGATTGACTTCAACTGAGTAAATTTAAGATGGATAGATTTAAGATGGCTGCCACAGCTAATTGAACAACCACAAAAATGACTTTAACCCAATCAGTTTTACAGATAGTTGAGTTATAGTGAGTTAGAGTGGGCACTGACAGATCACTTGAGATTGCAGTTATTTGATGGCTGTACCTCCATCATTTTTCAACATAGATCATGGCCTGAGTTTAAAACTGCGGCATGAGAAGGTGGTCGATATGCATTCCCTTAAGGAATACGAGTCATACTTGTCTTTATTTCTTCTTCAATGAAGACGTTATTTCTTGTAGAATTTCAAAGTGGTTTTCAAACAACAGCTCTCTTTGCTTTTAGATAAAAATTCAAAGTGTTTCTTTGGACTTTAGCTGCTTTTTAAAACAATTTTGTATCCAGGTCTTATTATTTTCAAAGAAGTGGAGTTTTGTCTATTAAACCTCCTAACGTTAACAAATAATATATTTCAGAATGAAAATGTGCCTGCTCTGAAAGGGTGAATCTGTGTGGTGTGTAATTTACAAAGACCTATTTTAATTTGTATAATTACACATGAAAGGTAACATTATCACTTACAGATGTGAGTTGTTGCACATTATCTTTCTTGTTACTACTATATTATTTTCAATTCTGCTAAGCCATGCAAAAAACACAGAGAACATTATGTCATTAAAGTTTCAGACTGAGGATGCTGACATGCAATGTGCCCATCTGATAGATGATTATCTGAGTTATGCACCTAAGGTTACAGATGATCTGATAACTGCAGGAGGTGGATCAGTGGGCAGGTGTTTTTCAGCCACTTTGATAAGTCGGTCACCTGAAAAACATTGTACAAGACACTAACTGTTGAAGTTATGATCTTGGTGGCTGTTTTTTGTGGTTGAAGGCCAAGAAGATGGTCTAACAGAGATTTATTTTCTAGTCTTTGTTTATCACAAGTTAAAATAATGATTATTTGTCAAAATAATATATTTTTTTAATGATGCCTAATTTTCTTGGTTATAATGTTCATGTCTTGCTAACAGTTGTGAAGCCCAAATGGTTAGATTTCGGTTAATTATAAGACACATCTAAAAGAAAAGTTGTACAGAATGAATCAAGGGAAGAAACAAATATAAGAGCGTGAAATGTAGAAAAAAAGATTTGAAAAGAACCAAATAAGAGTGAAAAAAAAAACAACAGCAGCCCAGTTACTGTATGTCTTCCTCTGTGTAAGTTTTTCCACAGCAGTGGCATTTCCACTGCACAGTTGTGGCTGGTTTTGTGTCGGAGGATAAAGTCACCCCCAGAGTGACAGATGGCAGATCAGGCCCAGCGGGGAAAGAGCGGAGAGGGGAGAGAAGGCAAAGAGGCCGTCCCACACTCACAAAAGTGTTTCGGGTCAGAGGTCAGGGAAGCATCTGCTCTGGCCTGAGGGGACATTGCATCGCCGGGAGAGACCTGTTGCCGTAGTGTGTGCTCTCTGCTGGTCTTTTCAGCATGTGGGAGGATCTTTATCTCAAAATGGGCTGACTTCGGGACAAAAGGGATCTGTTACACCTATTTACTGTGGGGGTAACACATACACACACAATCTCAAGTGTGCACATTCGTTATTAGAACTAGTTTGTTTCATTATACCAAATTCAATTTTTTTCAACTAAGCATTTACAAGGTGAAAAGTGAAGTAGGAAGCAGATAAACTTCAAAGCTACCCTAAATACCTTTACAGTTGTCTGTCAATTGCAACTGTCTGCTCTCCTTGTTGAGGCACACTAGATTGTAACCCCCTCTCACTGAGTCAACAATTGAGTTTTTAGCAGCCCTGTGCGACATGAGGGGGATGCTGTAAAACTGCTGGGAGCAATAAAAATTTTTGCAAAGCACAAAACAAGTCAACAGTGGACGGAAATCCAAATGTAGCAGCATTATTGAGAAAGCAGAGTAGAAAGAGGATGTTGTTTAGAATCAAATTGGGAACAGGTAGGAGAAAGAGGAATTAGGAATGAAATCTGTGGTGTGGGGTGAGCTGAAGAGACAGAAGTTGCAACAGCTGACTTCACATGGGTTCTTTGTGTCCCTGGAGGAGAGGTTGGCTTTTCAGTACCCCCATCTGAGAAGAGGACAGAGGGGAGGGAGGAGGGGAGAAAGGGGGAGGAGAAAGGAAAACGGGGGGAGGAGGAGTCCTGTTCAACAGCTGCCTTCATTAACATGCGCACCTGCTCCCTGCGGAGCTCGTCGGAGGCCAACAGATGCCCTTTCTTACATATAAACGCACACGGTGTGCGCAACTGCACACTGTCACACCAGCTCCAATTCAAACATAAACACCTTTTTTGCTGACTTTAAATGCCTCTTTTCTGTGATCGATGGGACAAACCACATCTTCAGTATCTGAGTTTTTGCTGATATCAGAATAACTTAGTTCTTCATAAGGTGCTCTGTTCTAAGGTGAAAATGCATTTTAAGCACACTGATACTAGAGAAACTGCATTCAGCCAGTGTTGAAAAACATTGTTGAAATTTGCTGAAAAGCGGAAACTGCGTTGTCATAGCTGAAAGAAGCAAAACACTAGCTAATGGCTAAAAGATGCTAAATGCTAGCAAAAGTAGATAAACATAAGTTAAAAGTAACAAAAAGCTGATTAAAAGCTAAACGTAACAATAGGTTGGCTAGTAACTAAAAATGGCAAAATGGTCATTAAAAGCTAAAAGTAGCAATGCTAGTTTAAAATGAACAAAAGGTAAGGTAAAAGCTAAAAATAGCAAAAGTAGCAAAGAGCTAGTTAAAAGCAAAAGTAAAAAAGC
The DNA here is from genome assembly GCA_032275365.1 of Anablepsoides cearensis. Taxonomy (NCBI): domain Eukaryota; kingdom Metazoa; phylum Chordata; class Actinopteri; order Cyprinodontiformes; family Rivulidae; genus Anablepsoides; species Anablepsoides cearensis. The sequence goes on along the minus strand of JAUBOC010000037.1, from coordinate 9,654,459 downwards.
ACTGGCTAAAAGTAACAAAAAGCATTTTTAAATGCTAAAAGTGATACAAATTTTAAAGTATCAAAAGTAAAGTAAAGCAAATATGCAGAAGCATATTTCAAAGCAAATTGTGTTTTTTTTAAGCAATTGAAAATATCCCAAAGTGACGCTACAGGGAAAAGTATAATACAAACAACTATACATTTTGAAAAGTATAAAAGCTACAAAAACTCATACCATCTATTGCCTGAATAAAGTGAACATTTTGATATAGGAATGGCTAATATAGTATATAATAAGCAGGTAGATTGCAAAAACTATATTAAAAATAACAAAAAAAAGAAAAAACAAACTATTTTAAGTGCTGAATCATCATTCACACTTCAAGGAATTTGTATGTAGTTATTTTGACTTGAGCTACATTGATGTAATAATCAGTTAGAGCCATGTGACTGTAGCTGTAATTGTCCTTGTCTAGATAAGAGAGCTGAAGCGCTTAAAGCCTGAATGCAAAACATCATAGGGACATCCATAGGCGGCACAGTCCCCTTGATCTCCTTAGTCATTCAGGATGAATGTGGACAGCTTGGGGGCAAAAGGTAGATGGGAACAGGCTGTTACGGCTCGGCTATTTAGTGGTGTCTGTTGTCCTAGCTGAATGTGTTTTCAAGGTTACGAGAGTGCCTAATCCAGAGAGACACACTAGAACAACATGCTGTCCCTGGGCGGGAAACTTTCAGCTCCATTTCCACTCCCACCACCACGGCCCCCTTCCTAGTATTCCCATTTTTTAAAAATATTTGTTCCTATGATTTAGACAAAAAGGTAGTAGTTTTCTAATTATCTCTGCCTCCACTTCCTGTCTCGTTGTCTTCTCACAGGTGTTCCAGTGACTACGTAGGCGACCGGTGCCAGTATCCCAGCCCATGCAGCCCTTCACCTTGCCGCAATGGTGGCAAATGCCAACCTGTTTCCCATGGCAACACCTTTGACTTCCACTGCGCATGCCGCCTGGGTTTTACAGACAGACTGTGCCTGACCCCCACGAACCATGCCTGCATGAACTCCCCCTGTCGCAACGGAGGAACATGTGAACTCATTAGTCTTTCTGTCTTCCGCTGCAGCTGCCCACCAGGATGGTCAGGTATGCAGCAAACAGTATCAAGCCCCTTGACATGAGTTTACCTTTTCCTCTCTCTGATTTCGCCATAAACCATCTTGTTGTTGATTTTTCAGGAAAGACCTGTCAGACTCCCAACCCCTGCGCTTCCAATCCATGCGCCAATGGTGGCCAGTGCTCAGCCCTAGACTCTACCTACAAGTGCACCTGCCCCCCCACATTCCAGGGTCAAACCTGCAAGCTGGACGTAAACGAGTGTGCCCAGACTCCCTCTCTGTGTCTTAACGGTGGCATCTGCGTGAATGAGGTCGGCTCGTACTATTGTCGCTGTCCTCAAGAGTTCAGCGGTCAGCACTGCGAGACTGCCTACCAGCCGTGCAGCCCTTCACCATGCCTGAACGGAGGTACTTGTGTCCAGAAGGGAGAAACCACCTTCGACTGCAGTTGCCTTCTAGGTAAAATGCAATCATGCATTTATATATAACTTATGAGTAAGGGTGTTTTGGTCCACTTAGAACATGTGGTTTTGCTCTTGTGTAGTAAGAAAACATTTGTTTTCCTAACAAAGATAGCTGACCTGGAAAACAGAGTTGTGGTAAATTCTGATTGCGAGGAGTCTCTGGTTACTCGGCTCCACTCTTTGCCAGCCGTCCCTGACAGGATATAGTCCAACAGACGTTTCCTTCTGATAATCAGCAGCCATCCAGCAAAGCTGCTGATGACACACAATGTATAGATATACACGCCCTATTTACTGGGTCACAGACTCACAAATATTTGTTTTCCAGCCATTCTGAGTGACATCTTTACTCTGCATGCAAAGATTTCTTTATTTTAAAGAAGTTGCAGTCAGATCACCAGCTGCTGAGATGTATCCCTTTAAACCTCGTCACACTGTTTTGTTTCGCTTCCCCTAAAGTGTTTAATCTAAAAGATTTACCTAAAGGCTATTAGATCTTTCCGCTGCTCGTGTTTTGTTCTGATTATCTGCTCATGGTTAGCACAATACATGCAGATGAATGAGGGGCATTGGTGGATGTGTGTGTTAACGTTTAATCCAAGCCGTGTGCCTCTGTACAGGAATGCGTTGAGATAGTAAAGCTGCACAACCCCCTGCACAGCTGTGGCTTGGTTGCTAATCAAACTATTGTACCTGTAAAACACCCACTCAAGTCCTTTGAAGTCTAAGGAGGACACAAGCTGCACTGTCATATACCGAGTATTAAAACTGTTTGCCACGAGAATCTAGAGAGGTTATCTTTTATTATGTGCTCAGAGATAAAGGGAGGAAGGAAAAGTCTGATTATTAACCATATCTTAGTGTGGTTGAGGCTTTGGTTTCATTGCTCTCAGTGCACACCTTTTCAATCCTTTTGGTCTTGTTTTTGCTCTTCACATCAGGCTTTACAGGGCAGCACTGTGAGCAGAACGTCGATGACTGTCCGAGTCACAACTGCCAAAACGGCGGTGTGTGTGTGGATGGGGTGAACACTTACAACTGCCAGTGCCCACCTCATTACACAGGTTCCCTTGTTTTTATTTTCCCTTTCCTTTACACATCTCAATTAAAATAGACATAAAATGAGCAAACATCCCTAGTTACAGAGTACTTACGTTATTCTTTATTCCCTGTTTCAGGTCAGTACTGTACAGAAAACGTGGACGAGTGCGAGCTGATGCCCGACGCCTGTCAGAATGGAGGGACGTGCCACGACACGCACGGCGGCTACCACTGCGTTTGCGTCAACGGCTGGATGGGAGACGACTGCAGCGAGAACATCGACGACTGCGCCAGCGCGGCCTGCTATCAAGGCGCCACCTGCCACGACCGCGTGGCCTCGTTCTTCTGCGAGTGTCCTCATGGGCGCACAGGTAACGACTGTCTTCAATGTTTCCCGGCACACCGTGCGCACGGACTTCGATGAAATGAGTAAATGTGTGTTTTGTGCCCTCAGGTCTGCTGTGCCACCTCGATGATGCCTGCATCAGCAACCCATGCCAAAAGGGTTCTAATTGTGACACCAACCCAGTAAACGGCAAAGCAATCTGCACATGTCCACCAGGTTATACTGGATCAGCCTGCAACTCGGACATTGATGAGTGTGCTCTTGGTAAGTAACGAAAGATGATTTTTTTTTTTTATCGCCTGCTGCCATAAAAGGCAGTTGGTAATGTAACAGCCTGTGTTTACATGTTAAGCTATTTATTTACCACTGAATAAATTTAACTAAAACTCCTAGGATGTAATCATTGGATGTACATGTACAACTGATTAATTTTGGGGTCAACCTGGTTTAAGGTGGCCACCACAATAAATTCACTTTATCAAACATAAAAAGAAAAAAATGGGTATAACTTTAGACACACTGAGCTAAAATTTGATAGCTGTATGTCACTCACAGTAACACTAAGTGCTAACAGATCATGCACAATCTTTTTAAACTTGGACATTTACTGTTAGAACTGACAATGTCTGTCTGTTAGCAAAATATCTTAGAAACCATTGAATGGATTTTAATGAAACTCCCAGAATGTATCCCGATGCATCAAAATAATCCAGGTAGTAAAATCTAAATACAAGTTTAGCAGGTTTTGAGTTTTACCAACAAAGTAGAAATCTTCTCTACTCAAATCTACTCAACCTTTTTAGATCCCAGGAGGTAATCAATGGATGTAAATCTGTAATTAATTACCATTTTGAGTCAGCTTGGTTCAAAAAAGGTGCCACAACTAATCACCCTTTGCCAACAAAAATGGCAACAATCTAGTCAGTTTTATGGGGAAAAAAATGGTAAACATTGGTGTGGCAGTAGCTTACAGTTTTCTGTAGAGTTCAGCCTGCAAGGTGATACCTGGTGACAACTTGTGCCTTACACGTTTTAGGTGCCAATCCTTGTGAGCACGGAGGTCGCTGCCTCAACACCAAAGGCTCCTTCCAGTGCAAGTGTCTTCAAGGATATGACGGACCTCGCTGTGAGATGGATGTCAATGAATGCATGTCTAATCCCTGCCATAATGATGCCACCTGCCTGGACCAGATTGGAGGGTTCCACTGCATCTGTATGCCAGGTAAGACAAGGGTTTATGGACCTTAAATATTTGGTTGCAAACATCTTTATACAGTTTGAGATATAATCAAATACATCGGTCATCAGGGATCAGGAAGTGGGACACAATGCAGATAGTATGATGAGGAAATCACTGCTTTTCCTTTACAGACTTCTTGTTGGGTTGATTTATAAATTGTCTGTATCTGGACAGGGCTGCCTTACAAACATGGTGTCAGCTGAGAGTACAAGTAGTAAATCAAACCGGTGTCTCTTACTCGCACACACAAATGTGTGGCATGGTGATGTGATTAAGACTGTTCAAATACAGTAGCCCCACCCTTGTTGTTGACCTTTCACCCTTCATCCTGCTGTTTACATTATTAAGTGTCGTAAAGTTTGGTGAAGTGAGAACCCCAAACAGGACAGCCCGTTCTCTTTAAATAGTAGGTCAGATGGCAGGAATAATAGTTTGACCACTTTGTTTATCGTTTCAGGGTACGAGGGCGTGTTCTGCCACATCAACACAGACGAGTGTGCCAGCCAGCCTTGTCTCAACAGCGGCAAGTGCATCGACAAGATCAACTCCTTCCACTGCGAGTGTCCCAAAGGTAAGAAGATATGTACAAATCTGCAAATGATTTAAACAAAATCAAGCCCTCTTGTTGTCAGTCAAACTGGAGCAGAGAAAACATTATACAAAAGGTTGATCATTAACTGATCTGTCAGTGTGTTTAGCTCACACGGCTCACACGCTGAATGTTAATGATTTACTTCTCCTAATAGTCCCTCTGAACCTTTTATGAGTGAAGTGGAGCGGGCTGCAAAAGCATTAGCATATTTGGCGGGCACGAAAGTTTGTGTTAGAGCTCACAGCGCCAAAATCGGGGGCAGGGATTGGTTTGTAGCTGGTAAGCTGAGGGCCATTGTGTTGTGTTTTAAAAGAAAAGTTTCACTGCATAGTAATCGCAGGGAAGAGGAGGGGGGGGGGGGGGGGGGGGGGGGGGGGG
>JAUBOC010000037.1:9609560-9624228 GCA_032275365.1 Anablepsoides cearensis | reverse complement strand
AAAACAAGATCTAAAAGACTTTTTGGCTGGATATAAGATTTTAAAACTTGGTTAGATGGACAGTTTTTGCAGTGTACCAACCTAAACTGTACAGCTGGTAGGTAATTTGTCTGTGCTGTTAAGTCACATATAATCTAAGCCTGTGGAATTAAATAATTTACAACTTCATGTTGCAGTTTTGCTGGTTTTCTGATCTGCCGCTGAAAGATTTATGAGGCAAACTGTGCAGCATTTTTTTGTATATTTAATAAGAATCCCTTCCACAGCGATATTAGCTGCTTCCCTCAAGTGTGAAAACATTACATGATCCCAACTGGCTGGAAAGCTGCAGCTTAGTCTGTGTTACTCTGAACTGACACTCAATGTGTTATTTACCGATGTAGGTGTGAAGTGAGGCTAACACTTCCTTTTAATGAAAAAGATCATTAAAAAAGATCTCTGTCCTCCCAGAGCTCCCACATCCACCTCATCGATGCCCTGATGACGGCCTACACAGCGGAGATGATCAGCGTAGAGAAGGTGGTGTCCAGTGTCAAGCGCTTCTCAAACATCAGCTCGTCCAAGGAGCTTCCGTACGACCTGGAAGAGTCAATGATCTTTTGGATTAATAAGGTAATGACCAAACATGGGGATTAAAATTTATATTTATGTGATTTTGAATGGTCACTTATTTACGCTGCCTCATCTGCTTCAGGTTAACATTAAGATGAGGGAGCTCACAGAAAAGGAGTGCAAACTGAAGCAACACCTGCTGGAGTCGCCCAGTCACCACAAAGTAAAGCTCTACTTTTTTCCTACTTTCCTGAAAATGTTCCTACGCCTTGTGGTATCATACACAATACAGCCTGGTACTTCTTTACTGGGTGACATACTGAGCTGCATTATGAAGTGACTTATTACCCTGGTATCTGCAAAGTATGAAATTGGTACTTCCTGGAATGTACCTATAAGTGCAAAGTACTATGTTTGTACCTAGTGAGTACCAAAAAAGCCCACTGTAAATATCAGGAACATAAACAGCATGTATAGGAAACACACCAGATAAGTAGCTGTTATGTACCCAGAATGTGTTTGTACCAGAATGTACCTGTGAATACCAGGTATATACCCAGTAATTACACTCAAAAAAGTGGTGTAGTGGATGTAAATTAAAAAAGTTATGTGAACTGGATCCACTCAACTGAATTGGGTAAAGGTAATGCAAGTGACCAAATTTGCACCCACTAAGTACCAAGTACACACCTTTTAACTACATACCACATGTGTAGTGTAACAAGTTACTTCATAATTCAGCTCATGGAGAAATTGGTGTTAGGCTTAGTCTCTATGTACTATAGCAGGGCTATTCAACTAAATTACTCTGAGGGCCACAGTTACTGCGGGGGCCGAACATCCAGCAATTTAAGTCATTATGTAATTAAACCAAGTATTACAAAGATCTGTTACCTTTAAAATAGTTTATTTTGCTGCATTTAATCATACAACATGCAAAACCCAATGTAATAAAAGAAGTGATATTAATACAATATAAAAAACACATTATGTCTCCTAATTTACACAAATGTTATTTTGACATATTACTATAACTTGCCACATTTTTAAAATAACTATATTTTTTACTTATCTTAGTTTTATATTCTACTGCTTGTAGTTTTAAGTGTCTTTGGTTTTCATAGAAGTGGTTTTTACCAGCTTTTAGCCAAGATTCTCATGTTTCTGTAGATACCACACATGTCTATGTCTAACTTAAAGAACTTATAGTAATTAGAATAGACATTACTTGGGCTGAAGAGACTAATGAACCAATTGGTGGGCCGGATTGTGGTCAACAGTGGGCCTGATGTGGCCCATGGGTCACCAGTTGAATAGCCCTTTACTATAGGTTTTTTCTATCAGGTACATGCAGATCAGATCTGTCTCCTGTCTATCCTGTAGCTCTATCTGACCCTTGACTTGTCTGCTCCTCTTCCTGTTTGTACCGTTTGTTTCCTCCCCCGTGTGCCTCTTGGATACTAGTCTCCCTCCAAATGGTATTGGAAGCTTGTACCTGTAAGTGCAAATGTTTACTATCACTGCCTATAAGTGTCTGTGTGCATCAATATCAGATTGAACAGCAGCTGGGGTAAAAATGAACTCTAATTTTAAGCCGGAAAAAACGCATTAAGGACAATCGTGTGTGGTGAAGATGACACACAGGAGTTTCCCTTTGTGCTGTAAAAAGACATATTCTGTTTGTGCTCCTTTGCTTTAATTTAAAATACTTTTAGCTTCTCTATTCATTTCGTCTGGCTCCTATAAAACATCCACAGAGAGGTTGAAGTGATCGGACGGCCACGTCAACCACATCATCACCACAAAGCAGCTCTTTTTTACACGGCTCCACATGTTCACATATAACAGGTTTCAGTTCATTTGTAACTTCCTCCCAATCGTTTTTCTCTTCCTTCACCAGCCTGATTTATTGCATGCTCTGGCCCATTGCTTATTGGAGCCTATGGAGTTCTCTCGTGTGGTAATGTACTCATTATTGACCGCTTTTATTTCCCATTCTGACTCTGTTTTGTTTTTTTTCCATTCACCTACCACTAAACACACTGATCTGTGTTTCTTTGTTTTGTTTATGGTCTTTGTGTTTCACCATTAGAACTATTTGTGTTTTGTAATTTTTATGTTTATTTACTTACTAATGCTTTCATTAGTTTTGTTTGTCTCCAGTTCATTCCTCCTCAGTGTTTTTCAGTCAGCCCATATCTGAATACTGCTGACATATGAGTTAAGACATACAGTGATACATCACGAGAGGCCAGACGCACAAAACACTCCTATAAAACACTGACCTGATACAAAACCAGTTTAATCAGTCACATGTATCTGCTGTGTGTGTGTGTAGTGTGTGTTTTAGCGAGGTGTTTTACAAAGTGAAACACGTTGTGTTTGTTTAATAAGTTAGTATGTGACTTCACATGGGATCAGATAAGCTAGAATAAAGTTGGACCCTCTCTTGTTGTGTAGGTTCGGTACCGCAGAGATCATCTGTCAGGTCGCACGCTGCAACACTTTCCCCTGTTGGACGACCTGTTGAAGGATGTGTGTGACGGTGCAGCTCTGTTAGCTGTGATCCACTTCTACTGCCCTGATGTCATTAGACTGGATGGTATGATACCACAAGCCGCTCAGATTCACTAAAGATATTAGATTTTATTGTGTTATTTTATTGTACTTCGATTTATTTCAGCTAATTTATTTATTCAGTGTTTTTTTTGCAAGAAGTTGTCAATTTAGCTGAAAGAGAGAGAGAGAGTTATAGTTATTTTATTAAACAGGAACACTTTTCAAAATGCAGATGTTAAAGTGACCAAAAGTATTTAAAAAGTACCCTGTGTTTAAAGAGCTCAACCAATTATTCAACCATTAAACTATGCAGAATGAACCAGATATTGCTGAACATTTTTGTTCTGATCTGTGCAGATATCTGCCTGAAAGAGGTTCCATCTATAGCTGAAAGTGTTTACAACATCCAGCTGCTGAAAGAGTTCTCCAATGAATATTTAAACAAATGTTTCCATCTGAAGCCCGAGGACCTGCTGTACTCTCCGCCGGTGTTAAAGGTGATGCATGAAACACTACATGTTAAAGTGACGAGCCTCTTTAAAGCTTCACCTACACGCTGCCGTACCACCGTCAACACGCCAGACTTTGTCTTGTCTTGGAAGCTAAGTGGCATCAGGCCTGTTTAGTATTTGGATGGGAGACTGGGAATGTCAGGTGCTGTACTAATTTAAGAGTTGTGCCCATATTGATCACTAGCAACAGAAAACCTTTAATCATAATTCATGATCAAAACTGATCTATTTTGCACATTTTTTGCTTCCTTTTGTTATTACATGTCTGAAAACACCCCATATCTTATGAAAAGTATTATGCTGAATATTCACTTCTACACTGAGTCCACTCATCTGATACTGATGGGAATCTTTAGAGGAAATTATAAGTTTAGAAAGAAGGATAGGTTTAGTGTGCTGAAGTTTGTCTTCCGCAAAAAAAAGCAACATAAAGGGTATTGTTTCATTAGAAGAGTAAATTTTAGAGTTCTTTGTCATGCTTTTCTCCTGGTATTCATCCTGGTCATCCTGTCTTGCAGAATAACGTCATGGTCTTCATTGCTGAGCTTTTCTGGTGGTTTGAGAACGTGAAGCCAGACTTTGTACAGCCCAGAGATCTTCAGGAAATTAAAGATGGTAGAAAATCTAATCTACTTTGATGTATTTGTAGTGCTGTGGAAAGGTTTTGAGACGATATAAACCAGACTTAATTTTTATTTCTTTTTTGCAAGGCTTTCTGAGGGACTTTCAAAGTTTTGTGGGGAATTTTTGGCTGCTTTATTTACAGCCCTTGAGAGTTTTCAGAGAACTGTTTATTTGTTTCAAATTTTCTGTCAATTACTGAATCACTTGGGCATAAAAAGCCCTAAACTCAAGATATGAACACAATTTGTTCCAATTCCTTCAGTTATGTAAAAAAGAAAATACCAAGAACATTACTGTTTGGCACATAAAATATTATTTAATCACCAAAAAGGTGATTAACAAAGAGCATGAACTGAAAAGTTTATATTCGAACAGCTGAAGGGTGATGCATCTCTCTGGTTCTTTTCTGGTTTTTGCAGGATCCACCCCTCCATTTCCTGAAATTGCGACTTTCTATTACTGTTCTTCTGCTAACATTTTTATAATATATCCTCTACTTTCTTTTTCTTTTAAGCACAATATGCAGTCAGGTAATGAACCTAAAATAAGGGAAAACTTTGAAAGACTTTCAGATGTGGACAACGTTTCATCAAGATAGTTTCAAATATTTTGTAGTCTGACTCTTGACACAGTTTTTCCCCCTTCTGTCTTTAATGTGCACTTCTGCCCTTTTTCACAGTGAGACTTCTGCTCCAGCCCAAAAGCTCTCGATCTTATGCACTCACCTCAAATGTTACCAAACGACATTTCCTGCCATCATCCCACTCGGAGGACGTCTTAACCACAAACACAAGCACCGACCTCAGGTAATAAATAATCTTTTTGCCTTTGCAGAGCCACCAAACACAAAAAAACATTTTCATTCAAAATATTCTTTTCTTTTATATGTTTGAATGTCCAACATTAGAATGGTTTGAGCATAAATGTGGTGATAGTTTATGTAAAAAGTCTTTTCCACCTAAATGGTTTTAAATTGTTTTGGCAACAAAGTAATAAGTAGTAATTTCAACTTGAAAAAAAAAAAAACCTTTGTTTTTTCTTCTGTTCAGCATTAAAACACCATCTTCCATCTCATCTCACTCGTTGCTCCCTCTGAGGCAGAGACCACAGAGGATGGCTGATGAGAGCCCTTCAGGTAATACTTACAGATGCTGGTGCACATTCTGCAGCCTAAAGTCACAGATAAAGCTCTTTTAATAACAAATGACTAAGCTGTTGCTGAAGAGACAGATAATGGAAAAGAAAAAGCAATATGTTTATGGACAGATCAAAGCTTTCAGGAAAAAGTAAGAGCAAAAACAAAACAATTAGATTTTTATGTTTGGTGAAAACAGTCAGTAGTAATTATTTTTGTATGTATCACCTGCGGTTTATGACTAGTGTTTTGATTTTCAGAGTTGAGGAACAGATCAAACCCTGTGCCGCGAGCAGATGGGCAACATCAGGACTCCATATTGGCGTGGCCAGAGAGAAGGGCGAGGTGAGCCCATGGTTACAGCTTTTCCAAACCAGACCCATTTTCTTCAGCTTTATGACTTGTTATTCTCAGCTTTATAACTCTTTCACTCATCCTGTTACATCACTTCTTTTTTAGACCTTTATCCCAGCCAGCGCCCTACGCTCTGCATTTTGCAAAAGAGGATGAATCCGACAGCATCAGCATCTCTCGATCCATCAGCAAAGACAGCTTAGCCTCTAACATCATGAGCATTACCCCCAAACACATGCTGGGGTCAGCTCTGCCTCAGCACCGACTCAGTGGCCAAAGTCTGCTTAGTCACATGTGCATCGAGGATGAAGAGGAGGTGATAGAGGAGGAGGAACTGGTTTCTGTCATCCACCCTTCTACGTTTTCTCGACACAGAGTCAAAAGTGAAATGGAGCAGGATGAGCTGGAAACACACAATTTAAACTCATCCTCTGCGGGTTCTAATACGTATCGTATTCTACCCCATGACTCAAGTCCCTTTGCTTTGGAGCACCAGGCAGACAGCTACTATCTGGAGCCTTTGATACCCGCTGTCCCCAAACGAGCCAAAGAGAAGATTATCACTGTGAACAAGCAGGAGGAAAGCGGTGAGGAACGCTGTAGAGGAGCGGAGGCTGGGAGGAAACCTACAGCCAATATCCCCAACACTTCAAAGAGGAAAGCTCCTGTAGTTGAGTCAAACAGAAGTACCGGCACACCGAAACCTGTGGATGAATCAGCGCTTCACTCAGGAGGCTTTTCTCAGCCTGGAAAAACACCTTCTCCAGGTTTTTTCCTTCATTTGTCAGGAGAACTAGACCACCACAGTTCATTCACCCCTCCGCCCGAAGCAGGCCAGGACTCTGACTCTGACATCGCAGACCTTGAGGAAGACGAGGACGAGGAGACAGATCTGGCTAAAGAGGCAGTGAGGACAGGAAGGGGAGGTTGTTCAGAGAAGGAATACTTGCCTGAATTGGGGGACGGAGAATCAGACAAACTCAGAGAGGACTTGAAGGTGACGGAGAGGGATGATAAGGAAGACGCCAGCGGACGCTCAAGTCCCTGCCCGAGCACCGTGTCGTGGGCGAGCAGCTGCAGCGCCTCGGGCAGCGCGGGTGTCAAGATGACCAGCTTTGCGGAGCGAAAGCTCCTCAAACTGGGGCTACGCGACGGATACTCCAGTACCAGCAGCTCTCAGAAGACCACGCCAGACGGCTCGGAGTTTGCCCCTCAGTGGCTGGGGAAGGAGTCCAGCCTGGCAGCGGAGAAGAACGTGATGGTTTGTCCTTCGGCCGTACCGTCAGAGTTGCTTCAGCTTCACATGCAGCTGGAGGAGCAAAGGCGTGCGATAGAGTATCAGAAGAAGAAAATGGAGGCCTTGTCAGCTAGGCAGAGACTAAAACTCGGGAAAGCTGCATTCCTGAACATTGTTAAGAAGGGTGAAGGAAAGTGCGACACGCTTCCTTTACCACCAAAACACTCCCTGGATAATTCTGGATCAGCAGCCAGCAGGAGGAAAGTTAAGATCCAGTCGTGCAAGGATGATTCCTGTCTAGACGCCCTGAAAGATCAAACAGAGGGACGGCCGGCGAACAAAGACAACAGGTGGAACCCTTTGTCCCAGAATAAAACCTCTGAACCTGATGTAAATGAGTGTTCCCACTCTATTGATCTGCTTAACCAAGCTATTAGTTCCATTCAGCAACAGATGATGCAGCTCTCCTTACAGCAAAACCTGCTGATGAAGCAGAGCGTGGTCTCCCCTCAAGAGCCGACGCAAACCGTCCAAAGCACAACCCCAAACGCTCCACAGGCACCCCCCTCTGCCTCAGACTCCAGGTCCTTCGCGGTTCACTTTGTAGACATCAGCGGCAGCAGTTCCCTCCCCGCCCGTCGCCCCCCTAAGCTCAGCTCCAGCCAGCGCAGCAAAGCAGCGGAGCCGAAAAAGAGCAAAGAAAACACGAAAACAGCTGCAACCTCAAACGCCTCATCTCCAGGCTGCCGGGCTTCTCCTAAAAAAGCTGCTGACGGGGAGCACGGGACCGAGAGCTGCAAAACAGAGAGGAGTATTCTGAGGAACGCCACTTTTAGAGTTCATGAAAGCGCCACAGAGGGAGGTGGGAACGTCTCGGGCAAATCAAAATTACAAGAACCGCCGGTTATCAACAACACATCAGAATCTTCAGCAGAGGATGCAGAAGAGGAAGAGAAAAAAGCTCCCGACTCGAGCAATGAGATTATCGGTGTCGATGAAAGTGCTAGAATCAAGGGTCAGCTGATTGAGGTGGACCTGTCTGAGCTTAAAGAGGAGGATGGCAGCACAGATATGAGAGACGGCGCAGCAGACGAGCAGAAGAACGTGCTAGGCTTCTTCTTTAAGGTATAACTCACGTGGTTGGTGTTTGTTTGATAGTTGCAGCTACATGAACAGTTTTGATCTTCCAGGACGACGAGAAAGCAGAGGACGAAATGGCCAAACGTCGCGCCGCCTTCCTCCTCAAACAGCAGCGCAAAGCCGAGGAGGCCAGACTGCGAAAACAGCAGCAGGAAGCAGAGAGCGAGCTCAAACGTGACGAGGCTCGGTAGGTTCGGTCTCGTGCACAAAAGCCGGGTAAACACGTTGAACTGGGAGTGCTAACCCGTTGTTTGTTCAAGGCGTAAAGCAGAGGAGGATCGCATTCGCAAGGAGGAGGAGAAGGCACGGCGAGAGCTGATTAAACAGGAGTACTTACGCAGGAAGCAGCAAGCCCTTCTGGAAGAGCAGGGTTTGGTTAAACCTCGCACAAGGACCAAACCTCGCAGAAACAGACCTAAATCCCTGCACCGCGAAGAATCCGGCAGCTTCTCCAAAGGATCCACCACACGTAAGAACTTCTTCAGAACTGGAGTTTTGTTTTAGGCAGATGCTCCATGTTGTCTCCATTACTACCTGTTTGTGAAGCGATAGACGTTTGTTTTTCTTCTTCATTGACTTGTGCACCTGTCGTCCTCTAAGCATGTACACGTGTGTTGTGCAGGTGAATCTCTGAAGGTGTCCACGTTAATCAAAGCCCAGAGTTCAGCAGCAGGCTGCAGGGGAGGTGAACACTCCTTCCCGCTCTGCATGCTTTAATACCAAGCATGCACAGCTGATAAAAAGAGTTCATACAGCAAATTAAAATTATACACTGTGTGCAGGATTCTATGTGGTAAAAGTATCAGTCAGCGGCCAGTTTGAGTTCTTTTTCTCTGAGTCGTTTTAATCAGAGCTGTAAACTGGAAATAGCACAAGCTAATACTATCAAAATGAGCTGCTATCTGCTGCTACATTATTCTGCTCTGTTTTTTTCAGCTGATCTGAGTCACCGAGGATCGACGCTGTCTTTGGCGACAGATGCAGACAGCGTTATTTCAGGAGGCGCGGAGTCAAACAGGTGAGAATTTCCTCTCCACATTCTGTGTTCAGATGATCAACCCTTTGCGTCCTCGCAGTTTTTCTGACTGACTTGTCACGTCCACAAGGGCTGCCTCCGTGTGCTCCATGGAGTCATTCCCCATTCTGAGCAGGACCTCCAGCAGGAACATGGAGCGGGACTGGGAGAACGGCTCTATAGCCTCATCCATCACTTCAACTGAGTACAATGGTGAGCGCAAATACAGAACTTCCTCTTCTACTTAAAAAAAAAATAACAAATACACAATCGCATAGATGTATTTTGTTGATCTTTTCTACATGTTGTGTTTGTCTGAAGGTCCTAAACTTTTCAAGGAACCGAGCTCTAAATCTAACAAACCAATCATCATCAATGCCATCGCCCATTGCTGCCTTGCTGGAAAAGTTAATGAGGTCCAAAAGAATGTAGTTCTTGAGGTATGTATCATTATGAGCAAAGGTCAAGTATTTTCTGCAGGAATGCCCACTTTTAGGCAGGCCTTGAATTTGACACATATAAAATAGATCAAATAAAAAACCAAATCAATAATTATTGATACTGACTGATATGAAACACTTATATCGTGATATATTTTTCAGTCTTATCACCAAACAGACATTTTGAATTAGTCAAACTTATACCTACGAAAGCGTTAGGGATCTTCATGTCCCTCTTTATGCCTTTCTCACACTATTCTGCACATTTTGTCCCCTCGCGTTCATTAAATGCTGTTTATGTTTTTCAGGAGTTAGAAAAGTGTGAATCCAACCACCTGATCATCCTGTTCCGTGACGGTGGGTGCCAGTTTCGTGCCATTTACTCTTACTCACCGGACACCGAGGAGATCGTCAAGTTCACAGGCACGGGCCCACGCGCCATCGGCCGGAAGATGATCGACAAGCTATACAAATACAACTCGGACCGCAAGCAGTTCACCGTCATCCCTGCCAAGTCTGTGTCTGTCAGCGTGGATGCTCTGACCATCCACAATCACCTGTGGCAGGTCAGGAGACCGGGGAGTGCGCGCCGGAAGTGAGCACGATAGACAACTTGTAACAATTCTTTAAGCGACTAAAGGGCAGGACCCAAAACTCTAAGAGGACACTGATTGAGGAGAGAGTTATATGATCTGTGTCAGTGTGAGTATATTCAGTCTGAAACACCAAACAACACACTGTACTCAGTCCTTTCATCCAGTCACGGTTTTATTCTGCATGTCACACATCAGTATTTTAATTTGTAGATGTTTCCTACATCAGCTACACACTGCTGTTTGAGTTTTTTTCATGTAGCAGGAAAGAGAAGCTAAACTAGGGAGTGAATCACAGCTGATTCTCTTTAAAGTGGCAAACATTCTACTGACACCAAGTGCAAATAAATATGAGCATCAATGTGCAAGTTTGAGGTCGGCTGATTGATCAGGCAGCTGATTATAAAAGCTTATTTTTATAGTTGTTTTTAAATAACCAGCATGATATATGTCTGCACACTAAACAATTAGTATAGCAAACAGGTGTGGGCCAGATCTGGTGTCAAGCCGGCTGACTGCTGGCATGGCAAGTGGTTCGTCAGCCAGATGTGGGCCAGGTCTGGCAATGATGGCACTGTTCTTAAGATGGCATGCCATAACTGGCCCAGTTGGGGTTTGGTTTGTGCAGCCCAAATCTGTCAATGCCACAACTGGCCCGGATTTGGTTTGGCAAACCACACCGGGGCCACCAAAGGGCCGTTTTTCCTAGCAGTTTCTGTGCCAAGTGTTAGAGTGTTTAGTGCACTGTGTGGGCCAGAACTGGGCCAGATCAATTTTGCTATGTGGGATGTGTTTGGTTCATAACTGTGTCCATCAACAAAAATGTCAACAATAACAACAAAATAGTCATCATGCCATGTCATCCTACTGTATATTAAGAAATCACTGAGTAGAAGCCAGTTTGGTTAAACCATAAACCCAGTTTGGGCTAATAATAGTTATACATCCTACTGTAAACAATGTTTGTTTTTTCCAAAATCAAGCAGATTGTAATAGAACCTGTATGCATACAAGGTTAAACTTAGACCAAAAACAAACAAATAAAATCAGCTTAATATATCAGCTGCCCAGTCAGTCAACCTCTATGTAATGTTTACTATTTCAGCTTGGCAAAAACAACACCTTACTGCTGTGATTAATTTGGACTGAACATCTGCTACTGGTACTGGTATGGGCTTTTAGGAGGAGGGAGCTTTAAAAAACACGTCTTCAATGTATGTAAGTCTGTTAGGAAGCATTACGTGTGTTTGCAGACGTGAACGAGTCTTTATGTTGACATTGAGGCCAGAACATGTTCAAACTAATGGTTACAATTTCTAACTTCCATTACACAACACAACGTTTTGTTTTTCATTTTTTTATTTTGTTTTGAGCTGTTACAGTGGGGAAAATGTGTGCTGATTTTAGTGAAGGAAATTGTGTTGATATTATTCCCAAACAGGAAGTGCTTTTTGGACAAACGTCACATTCGGCTGCTCACTCATTGCTGTTGAGTTCTGGTGTGATGTAAACATTTGATGACGCCTTCGTGGCCCAGCAGTGTGAAAGACATTTTTTTTTCTGTCTGGAATGATGTTTGGGTAAACTGCACTATACTTGATATTTGTTTGCTGCATTTTGTACATTTTGGAATAGTATTTTTTTGTACGCAATGTACAAGTTCTGTTTACTAAAAAGTAGGCTCTATTTTGCAGTTTGTTCTGTTAAAGAGATGTTACGTTGTATTTCTGTTATACTTTCTGTTTATTTATTTTAAAGAGATATAATAAAATGCCATTAGGTATGTTTTCTTGCTAAATTTGGAGCAAGGGCCATCTTTAAAACAACATGTCACTTTAAAGAACACGACAACATGAGGGAAAAATATCCTATGATTTGTCATTATCAATGATAATATTGTGTCATCAAAAACATTCAATACAAAAGCAAAAACATTTCACCCACTTAAAACGGTTTTAATATATTTGTAGCACTTTCATGTGTACATAAAACTATATTCAAGTACAAATCTAGTCAACACTGACATTTGTACAAAGTCAGACTGACAGTCAATGCAAAAAGTGTTGAGATTTGCCCAAACAACAACAACTGTAAACAAATCAGCAAAAGTTTTCACTTTTTTCTGATTACTTATATATATATTGCAAAGCAAATAAATTCTTTTTGGCACAAAACTGAACATTTTGCACATCCAGTGCAAATTCCTGAACTGAGCCCTGGTGGTGCTAAAACCTAAAGCTAAAGAAAAGAACTGGAGCTACGAACAGTACATAACCATTCACGTGTGAATGCTAGTTTCTAACACGGGTCGTGATGCCACTGATGAACTATCTGGAATAAGCTGGCAGAAAGTGTTTTAAAAACTTTAATACAAGTTTCACCTAGGTCACTTAGAGGTGTCTGATTTTACGACGCCAATTCCAAAACAGTTGGGATATTGTGTAAAATGGTAATAAAAACAGAATGCAACTGCAATTGCAAATGAATTGCTAGTTTGACTTTTGGGAAAAATAAAGTTATTTTGTATTTGATGACAGCAACACATCGCTAAAAAGATAGGACTGTGAAAATAAAAGTGTGTAAAAGTAAGAGTAGATATGGTTATTGAAAGATTCCTCATCTCCAAAGTTGGAGGGTGTAGTAGCTCCTAGACATTTACAGACTGTTGTTAAAAGAATACAAGATGTTTCACTGAGGTAAACTCTGTCCTGTCATTTTAGAGATGTACTGCTGCCATAATATTCTTTTTATTTTAATTAGTTCAAATTCTTGCCTTAAACACATGATATGCTTACTTACATGGGGAATGAAATACGGGTTCATGAATTGTGCAAACCATTGCATGCCATTTCATTTGACAAAACTTACCACCTTCTTTATTATTAGAGTTGTAGATAATTTGTGTTAAACAATAGAAAGTGCAACAGTTGCATTCTAAAACACAGATATATTCATATTTAAGCTTTACTCCAAGAGGTTTTAATAACAAACCGTTTTAATGAGGATGATTCCTGTGATCACAAATGCGTTGTTTATAAATCAGATTACCTCTAACTAATGGTAGCCTTGCATGTATGATGACCTTGATTGAACTTCCTTCAGTTAGCATACTGTGAGTTAAAAAGAACCGAGTGCATGGGTCTTATTTACAGTATTTGTGGCAATAACATAAAAATGTCACACACAAAACAAAAAAACTGTTATTAGACAGTAGGTAGGCACTCACAGAAATTCACAAAATACATTTACAGACTGCAGCACTGAAAAAACAAACTGCAGCTTCTTCCAAATTGGACCTGCATGGACAAAACCGGAGTTAAAGGCAATGTGTCCTCTCTAGGCTTCCTCCCTGGTGCTGGACTCGCGTCGCTCCTTCAGGCTGCTGCTGTGGATAGGTGGCTCCTCTGGGACGTGAGCCAGAGGGTCAGAACGGATCAAGTACCTGAGATGGAACCAGGGCACAGAACACTCCTTAAACGTCTATAAATGTATTTTTTTTTAAATGGTCTTTTCCTCTCACAGCAATGGCTGATATTTAACATGAAAAGAAACACTGACAGGTAGTTTTGAAAGGATCTCATGAAGTACTTACACAATGTCATTGATCTCCAGCCTGGTGTCAGGAGAAGGGTTGATGAGGACGTAGGACAGCGTGTTCTGGTGATCATTCTGTTCATCTGAGACAAAAACACACAGTCAGCTCAAACACAGTCCTATGATCAGGTTGTGCCTAACAGGATCAAAATCTTCACCTTGTAGATATCCCAGGTTAACTCTGTTCATGACGTCACTGGCTGTCAGGTTTGTCAGGTCGTCTGCATTTAGACAAGAAACACAGTGAAAAAACAGATAAAGTAAAGACGGATTACTTCAATAACAAAACAACCCAAAACATCCACTTTTACCATATCCAGAGGTGGGGAGACCCAGATGTCTCATGCGGTTTCGGACCAGCTCAGACAGCTCCTCCCTCTCAGAGCGCCGGTAGAGGTTGAGGCGCTGCTGGGCGATGCGCTGGGCGTGGTCTTTGCTCGAGTCGCGGTTCACGCCCTGCCTCCTCACGCTTTTCTTACTCAGGCGCCGAGCCCACTGCATGCTCTTCTTCCTCAGCAGGGGGTGCTCCGTCTGTTCGTTGCTGCGAGACTCGTCCCCCCTGTCCTTTGTGTCCTCACAGTCATCAACACTCATTGACACCTGTGGCTGAGATGAGGGACCTGAAGTAATCTTGTAGTGCAAACATTTATCTTTTAATTATGACATTTCTGAAGACCTTGTACTGTGTGAGAGCTGATTCAGAATTCACACCATTTTCCTTATTTTTCTTTTTAATTTAGCGTCAAACCATTATTTTAGCCAATGACAATGAATAATCCGATTTAAAAAAACATATACTTTTTGCAATATTTAAATGCATTTACAAATATTTATTCATACTTTATTCATTTCATTTTTAAAAAACAAAAAACAAACAAAACAATGCAAATAAAATAAAATAAAATGAAAGGCA
>JAUBOC010000037.1:9543168-9554235 GCA_032275365.1 Anablepsoides cearensis | reverse complement strand
CTTGGCATCTGAAACTACATTTCCTCAAAGGTATTTTGAATCTGAAAAGGGCTTCACTGAGTGAGAAGTAGTGCTAGGAGCTCAGCAGATAGTTTCACTTTCAGCAGTTGTTTGCTTTGTTGCTGCTGAGAGCCTGCAGTAGTCATGGACGGGGTGTGAGGGGTGGGGAGGTGCGCTCCGCGATAGGAAGCTCGGCTTGGAGACACCTCCCAGAGGCGTTTCTGTTACCAAAAGGCTTAGTCCCACCCAGTCGTTTTGCTCCTCAGCATGGCTGCCTAAAAACCCTGCAGGATTTCTCAAACATGCATGAATGAAGCAAAGCAAGGCTTTGGGCACGTTTTTGATGAGAGGATAACATTATAACATGATAAAAAACTAACTCAAAAAAGTTGATTTTACAGGATATAACCCCTTTAAAATACTTTTTTTGGAAAAAGAAGTATAAACTCAAGGTTTTTATCTAAGTAAAATTGTAAAGGTACTGGTTTTAAAACTTCTTAAATTATAAAAGTGAAAATAATATGAGATGAAAAAATCTGCTAAGGTTAAAGGCTTAGACTGCACAACAGGGACCTAGGTCACAATGCACTGGAGCCACCGGACCCTCTGACTACCATCAGCAGGCAAGGCAGTGTCTTTCCCAAGAACATAACAACTGAGACAGCTGGAACTGGGGATCGAACCAGCAACCTACCAGTTTTGGGACAACTCCCCTAACCACTCTTCCACAGCCGATGATTTCACAGTGTACAGATTGCAGGCTTTATTATGATAAATGATCACAAACTTATAGTTACACAATAACATGTTTTGTTCTATCATAAGAGAGTCATGTACCCTGGATTTAACTTGGTTCCCACCACAGAGGGTGGCAACGTGTCTGAACTGTTGTACCGTTTGTACCAGTGTTAACATGTTAATAAAATCTTATCAAGAGTTTCCTATTAATTTGCAGCAAAACTTGACATTAAAGTAGCAGACCTGAAGCTTCAGAGCCAGAATTACAGCTTGATTAAAAATGGAATCTGTCTCTTTTGCATTTTAGGACACAGACATGATGAATTCCTTTTTCTCATAGCCGTGCTTTAAATCCATCAGTTCAGACGAGAAAATTGCTGCTCTTCTCTGGCTGTAATGAGCCGGGCCTGTCAAAGTCCTGACTGATGTATCAAAGAGTTCCTCAGTCACTCCTGTCAGAAGCAGCACTGGGTGGAGACTCTGCCCGCTTTGGAGCGTATCAGATCTCATGTTATTAGAGGCTTTGACTGAATTTGTTGACGGGCTCTGGGTAGGCAGTGCGGAATCTCTCCCCACTTTGTTTCAGTTGTGCACTATGCCAGATGATGAAGACATCTGCTAATGCTCAAATGCTCCACTGTTTTGCAAGTTCAAGGGAGTTTGTTTTACTTTGCATCAACATGATATATTAGCGGCTTAACATGTGTATAAAATGATCCTCAAAAAGTGGCCAGTGTGCTATGCTTTTTATAGCACTGCCCTGAAATCACGTTGTGAAGGGTGGGACTCACCTTACAGCAGGAAGGCTTTGGGTTTGAGTCCGCACGGTGGCTGGGACATTTCTGTGTAGAGATTCCCTGTTCTATGAAAAATCAACACCACTAACCAAAAATTTAAACATTACATAAAAGTCACATCATAATATTAAAGTAAAATAAAACATGAAAATGAATATTTAGCCAAACCAGAAGAAAAGACGTGTATAAAATGTACTCCTACAACTTCAAATTTTGTTAAAAAGAAATCTATACCATCTATTTAACTATTACTGTGGAGTGTTATGTAGTGATTAATTTGTCAGCATTTGTGTTTTTGTGTTTTTGTATTCAACCTTTTTCCTCGTGACCCACTGTCCTGCATGTTTAGCTGTTTTCCAGCTTCAGCACCTTCAAACAATTAAATGACCAACTCAGAATGTCAGTAAATTTAGCAGAAGTCTGATTTTCTACAGTTTTCTACAGTTTGCCTCAGTTGTTGAAACACTAAACTTCTCAGTTCTCTTCAAACTATCATTGTCCTGAACCCATTTATTGAAATATTCATCCTTTTGACTGAACCTTTAGAACATGTTGCACTGTGATTCACTTTGGTTCCTCAATCGTAAGTGCAGAAAACAAAAATGAAACACAGTTAAAGCACAGCTGTCTCAACTTTAACACAACAACTCAAGTGTGATCCCACTGACAATGTGAACAAACCAGGCGACCAGTTTGTCAAAAACCTCGCAGGATATCTGCTGATTTTAGGACAGCTTTGTCCAGGACTCTTCTGCTTCACCTCTCCAGGAAGTGTTTACAAGTTCTGCCTTTCCCAAGATCGCCAAAAAGGTTTGCACCATGTAGTTGTATAATGCACTCGGATTTCAAAACAAAAGCGTCTCTCTCCAAGAGGAATGTTTGCAGGATAAGTTTGCACAAGTAACGCCTTTCCTGTCAGTCAATCCAAAAGCTAATCCACAGGCAGCATTCTGCTAACGTCAAAATTGTAAACATGCAGTACTCTGTTCTACCCGCTTAGAACCACCTCTGAGGTGGTTCTGAAGTTCGCAGTTGTGCGCGGTTGTAACTAGAAATGGAGACACATTTGGCTGAGGCTGAACCAATGAGAACCACATACAGGTGCAGCAATCCCAACTGACTGTCAACGTCAGGAAGGAGCACAAGAAGCTTGAAAACTACCAAGGGCTGAAAGAGGAAACAGGGACATGGAGAGTTAAAGCATACAGTCCCATTGGTCATTGGAGCACTTGGAGCTGTGACCCCCAAACTAGAAAAGTTGCTTCAAAAGATCCCAGGAACAAGCTCTGAGGTCTTTGTCCAGAAGAGATCAATTTTAAGAAAAGCTAAGATACTATGAAGAATTCTCAGGCTCCCAGATTTTGAAGTGAAGTGAAACTGCCCAAGTAGAAGAGTTAGGCAAGTTACAAGTTTATAGATATGTGAGTTTTTTTTATCTACGAGTGCTAAACAGAAGTTTTGATTTAGACATGCATTTTCCTTTGTAGACAATAAGATTATTTCAAAAGCTTTCATGATCTGATCATCGTGTTTCCTTATTTCCATGTTGTTTATTTGATTGACTCACGGTCTGATCTGACAACAGTTTTTTGCTGTTTTGAGGCAATAGTTCAGCTTTGCAGGAAAAGTCAGAGGTTCTGTGAATAGTCGTTTAAAAATTTTTATTTTCTATTTACAGTTTTCAGAATTTCAGAAATGGATAAATGGTTTTGAGAAAAGTGCAACTGAGAAAAACTGTAATCATTTATTTGAGTCAGGTGTGTTGAAGCAGGGAAGCAGCTATAGTTGGTCAGGAACAGGGTTGAAAACCTCTGCTTTAGGATTAGAGTTACTTTGTAACATTGTTCAGTTTCCTGTTGTTTCCTCTGCCACCTCAGTGTTTGTGCCAATTAGCTTGATGCTCTCACCTGTTCTCAATCAGCTGTTAGCTCAGGTGTCTCCACTTTACACTTTCCTCCGCTCTATCCTTTGTCCTGCTATTGTCACTCCTGTTCTTCATTACGCTGTTCTCCCAGTCAGACAGGTTTTTTCCTCTCCATGAGCTCTTTATAGTGTTTTCCATACGAGATACGCATAGTTTGCTGCCTTGACAACCTTTATGTTTGTGCTAATAAATCAGTGACCTATATATCTGAGTTTGAGTCCTGTCTGCATCTCACAATCCTCGTTTCACCAAGAAACATGTCATACTGACCGCATTATTCATACACAGCAAATTAATCACTCATTCATTCAAATCAGGTGTGACAAAGCTGGAAAGCATCTAAAACAGTGATTTTAGGGAACATCAAGATGGGGGTCTTGAAATTATTATTAAAAACTTTTTTGCCTTAGTTGTTAAAAAGCATGAGGTTAATGTACTTACTAAAAGATGAAATTAGCACAATTAACATAAAAATAGTTGGGGGCACAGGTCTCTGCTTCTGTTATTTTGTAGGTTAGTAGAAAGATGTTCAAAAAAGTTAACAAATTTGTTAACAGCTGCATAGAAATAAATTCTTTGGAAACAGTTTGACATTAAATAAGTTGTGTTTAATACTATTATCTGTATTTTGAATTAATCCTTGTCTCGAGAATATTTCTTTAGAATTAAACCTCGCATCTCTGCAGCTCCTCCACAACGATGGGAGCCAGTTGAGGTGATTCAGGGATCTGGTATGGATGCCTCCTGGATGCCTACCAAGGGAGGTACTTTGGGCATGAAGGAGACCCCAGGGAAGTCCCCAGGATGGAGACACTATGTCTCTCGGCTGGCCTGGAAACACCTTGGAGTCCTCTCAGAAGAACTGGAAGAGGTGGCTGGGAAAAGAGATAGGGTTCCCTGCTCAGGCTGCTGCCCCCATGACTCGACTCCAGAACAAGCAGAAGATAATGGATGGTAATGTCATGCCATTTTATATTATACAATGTTATATAATCTTTTCTAATTTTAGATGATCTTATATGTAATTTCATCTTATATAATGTTACACAATATACACACAATATAATCCTTTTTTATGTCATCTGTCATTTTATTTAATCCAATTTTGTACAACATCCATCTCATTTACCCTCATCTTAAATTAAGGAGTTACGTTTATAAAATGTGAAAACATTGCAGAATTTTCCACTGAGATAAGGCTCATGGTGTTTATTGCACTGGGTCTTGTTTGAGATATTGTAATAAGATATCCCTTTACTTTCCTTCGACTGATGTTTGCTGAGACATTAAAAACAGTCAGAGCTGCCCTCAACAAGTGCTGTGGTCAAGCTGGACAGGAAACGGTAAGTGTGTGTTTTGCAGAGAGGCCTTCTAATAATAGTCATTTTAAAGTCTGGGTTTCCAACAAAAGCAACCCATCATGATACAGTTTCCTCCTGAAAATCTCATTTTTGTGTTGAACTTTCCCTTTATTATATTGAAAAGCTAATGAAATATCATCTTTGATGATTTGTGATATTTTTCCACCAGAATGTTCTGCAGGCTTCTTCTGACTATCTGTTCTAGATATTTAAAAATGAGTTTTGACTACAAACAACTATCCTGAATGATAATTTAGGATATCTGCATTTTAACTCTGAGTAGTCGGAAAAGCAATTCAGGTTATCTTAAAAGGAATTTTGACTAGTCAAAAATACAGTCATTATTTGCTTTCAAAATATCTGCAATTTAAGGTTTTAAGTCAAATTTTTGTATGTGATATCTAAAAATACATTTATTATATATCATGAATATCATTTGAGATGTCTTTAATTGGAATTATGACTAATCAGAACAAAAAAATGACTAGTGATGACTAGTAAAAACTAAGGAATGTTTCGAGCTGTAATTTTGACAAGTCAAAAATATATCTTGAATTGGAGCATTAGCCAATTTTAGAAATCTGGAGTGAAGTCGATTTTTTGTTAAAATGGCCCGCCATATAACACGTTCAGTATTTTTATGTTAATATTTTCATGTGATGAAAATTAAGATGCAAGTTTTCCTTTTTATAGTAGTTCTTGACCATTAAACAATGATTTATTTAATGTTTTTTAATTGATTTTATTACATTTTTCATTATTTAAATCACCATTTACATGTATTTTGTATAATTATATCTCTGTTTAGTTTTTATTTTGCATTAGCTTGGTTGTATTGTAAAAGACGAGACTACATCAGTATACTTCTGAGTTTTAAATGAATGAATGAATGACTCTATGTCTTGTATTCTTTATGAAGCAATTGTTATTTTTAAATTTACCAGACACGTTATGTGTGTTTGCAAAAAGTATCAGTATCGACAATACCAGAGTTTTACTTGGTATCAGGATTGTAAAATAAATCGGCAGTATTGAACATCACTAAGATGAGTGTCTATAGTCTTTCCTTGACTTACAGCTGGCTCAGTTTTGTGGAGGAGGGTGTATCTTATGTTAAAGTCAGTAAAGCCACCTTCTCTGTTTCCAACAAACCCAGATCAGTGGTCCCTTTGTCCTCCCTCAGAAAGTGATCTTAATCTGACCTGAATAGAGTTTTGTTTCAGTGTGAACTTTCAACCAGCCATACGTGAGGCAGACTACAGTAAGCTGCTTTCCGTGTGAGTCGGTGTTTTCATTGCAACATTTGTAGTTTGCACTGTTCAGTCGCTTGGATGTTATTGGTGTATTTTATCGGTCCAATCCGTCACAGCGGATCTTATAATACTTTTATTGCTATTGCTCTTACTGTTCAAAGCTAGATTTGTCTCCCTTTTCTTGGGGCTGCAAGCTTCATATTTGATTCTATATTACTTCCTCAGAATAAAACTGTTGAAATGATCAAGCTGTTGTTTCCATTTAACAGGCAAACAACTATTTCCTAATGATAGTTTTTACTTTTTGTGCTCAGCTCTGGAAGTTAAGGTGCACTGCAAAATGATCCCGTCTGTCTCTATTTGTCCCCGTGATGGACTTGTGACCAGGTTGTGCCTCGCACTGACTACTGGTTATAAGCACCTGTGACCCTGAAAGGAAGGAGTAAAGGTAAATGGATATGCGTTGCAACTTGTAGCCTAAGACAAAACAGGTTTTAATCACTTCTAACTGAAGTGTTATAGCTGATTAAATAATCAAAGTTTGTCATTTGGTTTATGGCACAATAATGTGAGCACTGGTCCCAATTCTTTAAGCTTCTAATGATAATAAACAATAGAATATAATTTTATTAGGGTTCTCCACTCAGGCTATTTTTAGAACACTTGTCACATAATTTTGTCCGCTCAACACCGGTGTGCATACAAACTCTTGTGTTTCTATTGGTTTCAGTCACAGTGCGCCCATTTAACTGTGTTTAAAACAGCATCAAATTCCACTGGGAGAACCATGAAACACTGTGCTACAGTTCTTGTAACAGTGACTAAGGATACAACCATCATGTTGACATGGAAGGAATATTTTTTGTCACATTTTTCAAGTTAAGATACAAGCTAACAGCTGAATTCAATTGATGGGATGAGCTGAATTTGACCAGAAAACAAAAGTACATACACTTTTACTTATATCAAAGTGAGGAATTTGTATTGACTCCTATTCATTTTTGTAGGTAACCAAAACTTTATTCACACCATACCTCTAAACATAACTAGTAGAGCAAAAACTTCAAAAAAGTGAGGACTAGGAAAAAGTCCTCACTTCCCAAAAATGATCTCACTTTGTTGGTTAAAAACATGATGGTCCTCACTCTGTAGCAGAAACAAGTACACAAACACACACACACATTCACACCCAGTAGATGCAGCACGCAAAGCCATATGCCACCAGTAAAACAAACGTTTTTAACAATTTCTCTCTTTTTACAAATCTTTTGAAGACCTCAACCCTCCAGCCAATGTTTCAACTGAACGTTACTGCATTTCCTGAAGTCAAATGTGCTGAAATTTGCTCAAGAAGCGTCTTTTTCTGTTATAACAGCTGAATCTACGTATAATGCTGATTGTCCAATCATTTGAGGGAGCCTCTAATAATGATGTGCATGACTTCACATATGGAAAAAAAAAACAGGTTTGAAAATGTTGCCGTTGGCTGTGTGAATATAGATTTTTATTGGCTATTGAATCAGTCAAATGTTTTTAATATTGCCAAGAGAGGCTGCTGTAGAAACACATTCTGACTCCCAATTTACTGATAGTGGGTCAGGAGGTCCTGTTCTTCAATTCAGTACAAAGATATTTTCCTGTGTTTTGTATGTTTTAGTTTGTTCTGTAATTTTTCCGTGTCACTGACCATTGTTTCCCTCACTCTTCTAGTTTCCCCGTATTTCACAGCTGCCTCTGATCCTCTTATTAAGCTCACCTGCTTATTATTCCAGTAATCAACTCTCCTGGTTTCAATTTTTGTCATCTTCAGATGTTTCTTGTCAGACCCTGATGATATTGTCCTGGTAACTTTGTTCTCATTGTTAAGCCACTAAATGTTGTTTCTGGTCCTTTTTTTTTTTTTGTAATATTAGTTCTGTACTGCCTCACCAGCCCTTTCATTTCCTTATTAAAGTTTTTGCTTTCATCCAAGTTTCTCCAGCCTTGGAGTCTAAATTTTGGGCTCCATTCAATGCTCCAATATGATTAAAGGTTTTCTAAATAAATATGACAATAAAACCACCCTAAAGAGGTTAAAAGGCTGAACGTCTATATCTTGAGGTCTGCTTGTTAAAGCCCCCAATATTCCACAGATGACACAAATCTAGCTGAGGAAATACAAAAACTTACTAACTGTATTCCTTTGGCACACGTTACCACAGTTGACAGTGCCTGTTCTGTTGAGTTTTTGACATACTTCAGTTTGTTTTACACAGCAGACAGGACATCTCAGTCTAGAAGGAATAGCTTGGCAACAATATGGCGGTAAACTTTGCACAAAAAGTGTTATTTTTATAATTAGAAAACAGACTCAATTTCTACCACTTTTAAATATATTTGTATGTTGACATTAAAGAAAAAAATATGGACTGGTAAGTCAGAAACATAAATCTAAGAACCAAAAAGACAGACCAAAACAGATGCTGGGAGTAAACACAAGGATTGGCAAGTTTCAATGGAAAATGAGTCTTTGAGCTTGTCAGCAGGAACACAGTCAGAAACCAGTAAAACTCATTCAGGCTCAGGGTTTAGGAGAAACATGATTAGTGTCGTAAATGAAATCAAAACTCTTTAAACAAAAAGCTCTACTGCACAGCACTTAATTATTCTTATGATGATTTGCATCATTAAGACACTTGTATCTTTTTCAAATGCTGCTGAAAGTCTGCAGCCAAAGGGAGTGTGTGTGCGTAGCGGCACTGACTACTCTGGGTGTGGGTTTATAATCAGCGCTGTGTGTTATGTGGCAGGGCTACAGCTTCGTTTGATGTACTACAAGTTGCAGTTTATGTTGTACATACAGAGTGGATGCTCCAAACACACCCACAGTCATTCCTTCTAATCCTGTGGTGGCCTCAATGCAGTCTTTTAATCGGCAGGGAGAGCACCACCCTTTAAGTTTTGGATTTCGTGGAAATTTTATGTATAATATTGGTTTCAATTCATGCCACATACTGACTGCATTACGGTTTACTTTGGTTCGTGTCAAGACACGAAGGCAGAGTTAGTCTTCATTTGTCAAAGTTTTCATTCCCTAATTTGAAAGCAGCAAAAGAAATAAATGCAAAACAAAAAGCATGTTTGAATAAGACTTATAGAATTTACTTGTACTGGATAATTAAAAATAACAGGGTGCCTTAAAGTTGGGCGTACAAACAGCAATTTATTGGCAGCTGTGACAAGTTTGCAAAGATCATGGTTATTGAGTGTCTGAAGGCTGTTGTGAGATTCCAGTATTGACAGGATTAGCATAACTACATACATTCAGGACTGAGTGGCACCTTGTGAACATGATATTAAACAGCAGAATAATGAAACGTGCAACGACTTAATGATTAGAAGAGCTGGATTTGTTTGTCATAAGTTTATCTGGACCGTCTCCATTCTTTGCTTGTAAATAAAAGAACTGATACTACTTGGACCACTATGGAGCCAGTCCAGTGACATTGGATTAAAAATAAATTATTTGATTTGAGTATTGAGCTTAAAGAAAAGTTAGGTTTTTAGACAAAGACAACTCCAGTCGTCACCAGTGTCTTTTAGCTGCAACATACAAAGCTGTGGATTACTTCATGCTCAATCACAAGTGACTGAAGTATGTCATTGTAATTAATTCCAATGAAAACAATTCAAACTTGTACATGTTGACTATTAACAGACTCTGCATGTAAATGACTGCACAATATTAGGAAAACCTGCAATGTACAATAACAGTGCTTAATATTGCAATGACGATATGACTTGTACGATAACAATACAATATGTGCTGTTGATGTTTTTCTGCTCTGGGTTCAAAGCAAAAAGCAACAAAAAAATATATAATTTCCATTCCAGCATGAATTATTTTTAAAATATGAAGAGATCCATCCAATTGGCCAAATATGTGAAGGGTTCTATTTGATTGGTGAAATACTTCAAGCTTCTGTCTGAATGGTGAAATGAAAACGTTTGAGCCAAATATTTATTGCAGTCCATGCAGTTATTACAATGTGCTTACTGCACAGGCCGTTATTGCAATGAGGATACATTTTTGATTTATTGTGCAGCTCTTGTGC
Organism: Anablepsoides cearensis; assembly: GCA_032275365.1. Classification (NCBI taxonomy): domain Eukaryota; kingdom Metazoa; phylum Chordata; class Actinopteri; order Cyprinodontiformes; family Rivulidae; genus Anablepsoides; species Anablepsoides cearensis. Next base: position 9,544,068 of record JAUBOC010000037.1, on the reverse strand, counting down.
ACATCTTGTGGCCTCAAATATATATATTTTTTATCCATTGTCACCGGACAGGCTCCATGGGCCACTGATTAGTTCAAATGTTTTAATGAAAATTAGGTGGACTCTATATTTAGTAGTAGCTGTTGAAAGCAACCAAAGTAGATCTGATTGAGAGCAAAGCTTCTGAGCTTCTGTGGAAACGTGAAAATTAAACACAACAGACTAAGAAACTCCTGAATCATCTGTAAATTTGTAAAAGATGCTCATTCTATTGCAACAAAACTGTAACATGCCTATGTCATATACAACTCTATACTAATGAAGACAGGACGTTTACAGCAGCATTATGTACATAAACAAAATTTTCAAACTGAAAAAACTCAATGTAGAGCGTGTTAAACCATGTTAGTTTCAAAATAGCATCTTCACAAATTAAAAAACAGAAGTAAATGAATGCAAATTATCTGTTAGAATGTATAGAGTAAAAATTATATTCTATTTTTGCTACATAAACCAAGTTAAAAAATGTAAACTGTGCTATTTACTTTTTATTGTGGTAAGAGTGCAAAGAAATTAATGGTTGTTCCTCCAGTTCTGTTGGTGAGTTGGTGCAGAAAATGATTATAATTCTTCCTCATGAGCAGTGTCCAAACCGCAAATAAGCTGATGACTGTTGTTAAATACTGTGTGGTCCAGAGCTATAAAAAATAAATGGGATCTTTCACACATTTACACAGCACTGATCAAACCATGGGTGCTCATAAAGGTTTAACTTTACTTAGATTGTTTCTGATTAAGGTTTTTTTTTAATAATACATTTGACAACTGAAGTTCGTCACAATTATATGCTTGTATGTTTGTATTTAGCTTTAGGTATATATGGGTATTAATTAATGTAAACATGCTTTACAAAGAAAGTAT
>JAUBOC010000037.1:9523803-9537473 GCA_032275365.1 Anablepsoides cearensis | reverse complement strand
TTACACCAGAGCAAATTCCTAGTCTGTAACTTGTTTACTGACAATGGCAATAAAGTGTTTCTGATTCTGATTCTGAATTGTGTCAACCCCTTTAGATGTTTACCTGTGACCCTCAAAAATCCGTCATTTTCACAAAACATCCACATTACTCACTTGGATGGTTGTAGGCAGACTGTCAGCAGTGGAGAAAACAAGATAACAACAGTGCCTGCAGCGCAAAGCAGGTGAGGGAAAAGTAGATAACTTATAGTGGCAGAACAGTTGGAGTGCTGGTTGGAAGGTGGTTATTTAATTTAATTTATTGATATTTATGTCACCCGTGGGTCGTACAGTCAATAACTGTAGCAAGACACGGCATTAACATTAACTGCAGCCGATATTTCTTCCCATTCCTTGGCTTTAGCAGGTCTTTTAATTCCACACATGACGTTGCTATAACAGACAGATTTTCTTTTCTGGATCTCTGAGAGCAAAACTTCAATCTCCAAACTTGCGAAGCTTGTTTTTACATTTTGCTGCCATTTTCTTGAATGAACACTTCCTGGTATGTAGGGCAGGAAGAATAGCTTTATATGGTGTTATTGGGGTGGTAATTATGCTTATCTCCTCTCCTCGTGCACAAGCACCTGAATACGTACAATTGGCATTCATCATGTTTACGGTGCTCTTTTACACTTTTCCTGAAGATAGAAGCATTTGTTGAATCTGACGTGGCATGTTCATATGAGCCCTTGGTACAAAAACAAAAAAGTAAGAGAAATTTAGGATAAGAATACGAAAATATTCTTGCATGAGGCCTAATGTCCTTTTAAACTGTGCAGTTCTGAGCAAAGACATTCAAGGGAAAGCTGCAAAAATAATTTTCTAATGTATAAAATTTACATTTAAAAAAATCCAATAAACTACATGCTGAAAGTTGGGTCATGTGCATCATATCCTTCAGATTACAAAAACATCATATCTTAAAAGATCAGCACAAATATACAGTTCAAACCCTTCATAAAAAATACCACTTTTTTTAAGAACAATGAGCAAAACACTTCCAAACAAATCAAAAACACTCTGCCTCTCACCTGGAGACGGGCAACCCTGAACAGTAGCAAGCTCTGAGATTACGTTTAATGTGAAATGGTAGCATAAACAAGTGAAGTCAAGATCAAATGAAATGAAAATTATTGGTCTTGATTTTAGGTTTGACACTAAAGTTTAGAGCACTTAGTTAAATCCTTTGGTGACATTTTATTTTGGCCAGGCAGTGTACTTTTATTAAGAATTTTAAAAATGCATAGATTAATGTAAAACAAACCCTACACTTTGTTTATTTTATCAAATATAAAAAAAACAAACGTAAGAGTTTTTATGACTGTTTTAGGAATATACCGAAGTCAACAATTAAGATGTTTCTCATTAAATGTCTAGTTGAAAAATTAGACAGTAGTTACTTGGAGGGGAGTATGAGAAAACCTTATCTGTGCTTCTGAAAGTTAGGAAAGTCCTGGATTTTCACATCCAAAAACGTGACTCATTTGAAGGATGTTTCTGACATCATGCACCAAATGTCTGTTTTTAACTTGGCCCAAATGTGATCACTACTCACGAGCACAAACACAAGTCTGGAGAATTTCAAAATGAACGGGTGTGTAAGATTTATTGACAACTTAAATTAATAAATTTACAATGAATTATGAAGAGCAAAATCAAAAGTATTATATAAAGCATTCCACTGAACACCACACCGTGATCTTTTCACCCAGAATAAGCTCCTTTTGTGTTGCTTACTGGATGAGAGAGTGGAAAGCAGCGCAAACCCAACAGAAATGACAATGTGAGGCAGCTTTGTGGAAAACTGTAAGAAATCCTCAAACAATTTCAGGGCTGTTATGAAACAAGTTCTCACTTGTATTCTAGAAAAGAGCTGTTTAATTTGATGATGCAAATATTTCCTAAGCATTTTGACATTCGGCTTCTTGCCTGTCTGTTTACATCTGTTAAGATGAATTTCTGTTGAATGATCCTTTTCAGATAAAAAAAAAATCTATGGGACTTTGTCTTTTGTTTCAGACATAGTAGTTTATGTTACGATGAGCAGAGGATTTGTAGTTTATTAAAAAATGTGAGAAAATTGTTGAGTTGCTTAAAAATAAAATGTCAAAAAAAAGCTGGAAGGTATTATATCAGTCATGTGTTATACTGTGTTATTAAAATATTCAAGAAACCAAGATAAATTATATCTGCAAAATGGCAATGTGGAAAATATAAGTTAAATTAAAACAATCCCTCATATGGCACTGCAGTGAGAACATTTCAAAACTAACATGGGCAAGAAATGTCTGCACAGTTGTATTTACTGTATTTATTACATTTTCCCAGTAGTGACTTACAGCTTCTTGATGACCTTGTACAGAAGCACAGCTTTAAGATTTAGTTAATTAGGCAAAATAACACCTTAAATGCTTAATTATTTAGATTTTGCCATTAGATTGTGCCATTTTATGCAAAAAAACATAAAAATTTTGCAAATATGACTCTGGGGTTTGCATGTTTTTCTCTGTGTTTTAGTTCTTGTTTGTTACTAGAGTTGTCTTGCTTTGTATTCCATGTATTTTTTTTTTTACTTTTCTTTTTCTGAGCGACATTTGGTCCACACTCCTTTCCAGTTGGTAGCAGTAATGCACCTTTAAGTTGTTAGCCAACTATCACAAAACAAAACAAAAAGTGTTTGCTCATTGTATTTTCCAAAGACAGACCCAGTCCCAATAATCGCACCACACCCTATACTACGACTAAGTATTAGTGCCACACAAGATTTTTTTTGTTTTTTTAAATTACGAGAATAAAGTCATAATATTATGACATTAAAGTCATTTAAAAATAAAGTCGTAATATTATGAGAATAAAGTCGTGATATTACGAGTTTAATGTCAAAATATTATGACTTTATTCTCATAAAATTATGACTTTGATCTCATAATAATAATAAAAAAAATCTTGTTGTGTGGCCCTAATACTCCGTCGTACCCCCCTCTATGAAGTGTGTACTCAGTTGAAGTGCACATAAGGGTTTGATTGCGCATGTAAAAATTGGAGAATTAGGACAGTATGAGTTACGTCATCAACTTGAACCTCTGCATCCAGCATCATAGCTTGGACATCCAAAATGGCAGGACTGGTCACTGATTTGGCATTTGTACTGCTAAAAATGATAGTACAGATAAAACTAACAATCGTTTTTAGGGGAAAAAAAGTGCATAAACCAAAGGAGGCTTATAAGCCGTCTACTTTGACTTTATTGACGGTTGGCAGACTAATTTAAGTGCATCACCACCACCACTAGAATCAGTGGACATTGCCATATTTCTGCCTTTTAATTCAAAACATCACATATAGTGATGAACTGTGGGTAATACACTTCACAAACACAGCCAAAGTGTGGATCAAGGGTGTGAAGGGGCGAGGCAAAAGACCACTCTGGAGAATTGGGACACACTACGCACTTGAACCCTTCAGCGGGAAACGTGCATTTGAAGTACACGAGGGTGAAAGCATTGAGACTGAGCCTCCGTCTGCTTTGTCCTCTGTGTGTTTTGAATCCTTATGTTTTCTCCCAGAATTTGTTACTAAGTTTCCAGCTGTCATGTCAGCATTTTGATATTTGTAAATGGTTTAATTTTTTCCTTTTATCTTGAGTACTTGAGTTTTTGTGCCTGCTTTCTGGATTTTACCATACACGACAGAGGCAGCATTTTTAGGGTATAATGCTGCCCTGAAATGCAAATACACAAAATAAAATAAAAAATAAAACTTACAAAACAAAAACTTGATATAATTTGGTTTGTATTGCCAACAAAGGAATAAAAATCAAAGTTAGCTAATTTAACACTAAATTAGTTTGTGATCAGTGATATCTGCCTTTTGAATTGTTGCATTGTCTATACAGTTCTAAATGTTTCTGATTCATGTAGTTCAGACATTTTATTTGTGTGATTTGGCTACTGTAACTCAGCAGAACTTTATGCTCAGTCACAAAGACTGACTTTATAAAATGACTTTATAAACTACAAAACTGGACTCAAACTCGATTTCCTGAAAATCCTGCTGGACATCAGTTTGGCTTTACTTGGTTTTGAAAACATCCAATCCAGATTCTTACCTTGCTTTTTACCCTGTCAGATTTCACATACTTCTTCTGACTCTCAGCAACCACAACCACCCTGATGGCCGCACTCCAGCCTGGCTCTTCTAACACAACCAAGTTGTAAAGCTTTTGTCCCAGATCCTGAACCGAATGTTGTAGATTTTAATACATGTGATCCATTTTTTTCTGCTTAATCTTGTTCAAAGTGCCAGGGAACTGGCAATAATCTTCATTCAACGGATCAAAAGCATATTCTGGCCAGGTTATCAATCTGTTGCAAGACAAACAGAAAGAAACATGAGCCAAATAATTATGCACAGTCTATACACAATCTAAACATAATTCTTCACTTATTTCCTAAATTCCTTACCTTGTACTGAATAAAAATGACCTAATGCTTAAAATTCAATGACACTTTTTGTTCATAGTAAGTTAAACATACTTATTGTTGCAGCATCAACATCAGCATACATTCTTATTTGATACTTATCATAAAGCTTTACTACAATCCAAGCTAAAAACAATGGTTTATTTGCCATCAAGTGACTTGCATCCAACAGACTGATATTCTGAAGTGCTGCTGTAGACGTGGCTAAATGCATGATTCACATCAAAGAAGGCAAGACAATTATTGAGACAACACAACTCAACAATCACACAAAGAACAGAGAAGCAGAACTCAACTTGCAGACAATATTTAACTCCTAGTTTAGAAACTAGAAGAATTAAAGGTCAGATCAGCAATGAGTGTTCATTTGTCTAGAAACAGATTCTTGTTGTACTGCAGCAATTAAACTGGCTCTATGACAATTTGACAGCAACATGGAAAAGGTAAGAACACTATTACACAGGAAACCCAAGTATTACTACTACTACTACTACTGTTTAATTTTTCGTCGTCCAGGAACCGGAAGGTCGCCGGTTCGATCCCCCGTCCAGCTGTCCAGTTGTTGTGTTCTTGGGCAAGATACTTAATCCCAATGCCTCTGATGTGTGTCCCCTCAGTGTAGGAATGTGATTGGCACTGATTAGTCTCATTAGATGATGTACATGTTAGCTTTGTAATACAGTAATACCTGATACAGTGCTGTGTGAATGGGTAAATTAGGACACAGATTGTAGTGTAAAGTGCTTTGAGTGCCCTGGATGGGTAGAAAGGTGCTATATAAGTACAGTCCTATTATTATTATTATTATTATTATTATTATTATTATTATTATTATTGATTACAGTCTGTACAGACTGCATCAGATCTGTGTTTAAACCATTTGGCATGCAAGTTGACAGACAATATGGATTTCTAAAGAAATTATAATTCCATGGAATTTATCATATTCTTGCTCCAACCTTTTGTTTGTAATAAAACTGCTTTAGATATTCAACACAAAACTATAAAAAGATACAAGCTTGTAAAAGCTTGGTATAAAGTGAATGTTGTTTAAAAATAAAAATAAAAAAGCCCAAATATGTTCTTTTCATAAAAATATAATTGGTAAAATAAATAACTGAATATACCCTGAAGATTTTTCATCATCCAGGTCATGATTGATCAAAACTTTACATTTATTCTGTTTATAAAGATTGGAATGCCACACAGCTCCAGACATTCTAAACTGAGAAAACCTCCTGGATGAGAAACAAAATCACTTCAGCTTCAGAATAGACATCCAGTTGTTTTTGTTTTTTTAACCTTTTTTGGATGAATTGACTGAAATAATTGGCAGAAGTTACCTCTATTTGTCAGGGTTTCATGCTGTTCAGAGCTCCTTTTCTTCTTCTCTTCTTTTCTGCTCTATATCTATAGAAGGCTGATTGGACACAGCAGCTCATCACTAATGAAGTCACAGGAACTTAAGGCTGAGCTGAGGCATTATTGATTATCACATGCCGGTCTTTGGCTTTCGTGTTTTCTCTGTGCTTGGTATGTTTGAAATTGCTCTAGGTTATTTTGAAGCTTGGACTAACCTGTGGTGCTTTTGTGGAACTCCAGTCTGAACATAACAAGTAATCCCACTATCCTTCTCTTCTTGCAAATGAGATTTCTTCAAAAAACTGAGATTTATTTTATTTATTTTTACCTGTATTTTGCTTCAATTATCAGCAAGTTATATCCTAATCTTGGCTAAAAGTGATATCATTCATCTGTCATTATTGAATTTAAGAAAGTTGGTACCTCATCTAATAATCAGATCACAAGGTTTTATTAAACTCACCTTTGCATAAACTGTAAAAGTGGTTTTGAGTAAACTGAACAAGGATGATATTAGAGAACAGAAAGGTGTCAAGAAATAACCCAAGTGGTATTCCATAGTTTGAGAAGTTTAAAAAACATTAAAAGCTGAGTGTTTGACCCCCAATTATAATAAATATTCTGCATTTTAAAATATAAAGAATCTAAACTGAGCATTTCTATTTAGAATTGCTCGGCAGGAAATAGTCACATTAGTCACATTAATAAGCTCTGCCTCAGAACCTGACTAGAAATGAATAAAAACATGTTAGCATTCATAATATCCCAACTGTACAAAGAGGAGCCATAACACTTGTTCAAAAGTGGTTAAAGAAATAAAATTTTGACTTTTTAGGAGGAGATGGAGATAAAAAAAAACAGATTTTAATTTAATAGACCAGTTTTGTGGCTTTTTACTTCACATTGTCAACACTTTGTCAAATTTTTGTTTGTCCTACAGTGAGATTTTTCTCAAAATATATGATTTTATAACATTTTCTTTTTCAGACCAACAAACCTTGTGGAATTCTTTTCAGCCATGCTTTTTTTAATTAAACATGTCCTTCTTTATTTAATCTGTTTAAAATAAGACAGTTTCATCCTTTGTAATAAGATAAATAAACTCCTTTAGAGATTCAGGCTTTAAAGGGTTTACAAGAAAAGTCCTAGTTCAATAAAAACTAAATGACAAAGATTTTTTTCATTGGTCAGTTCGGCTTCTTTGCATCATTTAAGCTTTCTTATTGCTTGTCAGCGGAAATTAAATGTTTATTGTTTGGCCCTGGAGCTTTTGCAGAGAGTATTTCGATGGATCTAAATGAAGGATAAGCTTCCCCCCTCCTCTCCTCCAACCTTGGCTTCCTCCTGTGGCACATGAGAGACGTGAGGTAGAGGCAGGGTCACACAAATAATAAATAAGGGCCAACAAAACTGTGATAAAACAGCAAAGAAGGTCTCAAAAAGAGTTACGTTTGGCAGCACAGCTGGAGCATTGCCAGTCTTTGCAGTGGGCACAGATCGTGCTCTGCTGGATGTGACAAACCTGAACAAGCCAATCTACACCCCAGGAATAACTCTGCAGCAAGTAAAAGTCATATTGGACCTCGCTGCCAGAAACCTTTAGGCTGGATGGATGAATCCTGAATGCGCTCATTGTTTCCCTTTTGCCTACAAATAATTTATTGATTTCCAATAAAAGTGTTCCTTGGGAGCAAGTGAATAAGAATAATTGTAGGGTTTATTTTACAGCACAAAGCCAAATGTTACTTTAAAGTGCAACTTTGCAAAATAATACAATCTTAGTTGTTTATGATAAGCTCTAATATAGCTTTACATTAAAGAAAAATATATTTTTGCCCCTTCATGTGAAGCTCAGGAGAAAGTTAGTTCATTGGTGTAGATAGGACACAGGGTCATAAGTCACATCAGTCACGTCTATAGGTAAATTTTCCAATTTCCTGCAGCCACTGCTGCCACAGTAAGTCAGATAATACCCCCTATCAAAACCATCTGAAAGTGATTTCTAGGTAAAGCCACTGGTCTGGAACTGTTTTGCTTTACATGAGTTTAAACACACAGTTTTTCTGCAGTGCAACGGCACAAAAAGTCATGGAGCAGATGCCAATCTAAGCAGAAATAAAGGTGGTATTCAAAAAAATCTCCTGTCCTCATAATCTAAACTATTGTCCCATGGTTAAAGGAAAATAATATTTTGTCATTTGTATATCCAAAATTTGTGAATGTTGATCATTTTGCTGCAGTGCAATACTTAGTAAGAAACACTTTGGTTGTAGCCTTTAACTTAAGATGAATACATGTTACAGGTATGTGTCAAAGTAGTAGGACGTTTGGTTAGAAAAAAATTAAGAATGAAAAGGGTTAGCACCCATGCACCTTCATCTCTGTAAGTACCAGCCCAATTTCAGTTACCAGCAGAACCTGACTCATGAGAACTGCTCAACCTAATGGAGAACCTGACTTGTGGCTGCTCTATTGTCAACATTATAACTCCTTCCCAACTCAGTGAGTTCTATCATTGGACGTGAATCAATGTGAGTTAAGCGTTTAGGAAAATACAAGAGAGAATGTAATTCGAATAAATGCAAATGACACATGTTCCACATATACAGATACACTGTGGAAGTTCATTCAAAATCTATAAAACCAAGTTTTAGGTTTTGGTTTAGGGTTAAGACTTGGTTTCAAGTTAAAAAGACAGGTCTAAACTACACAAACATCAGAGAGCTCTGCAAGAATAAGAACTAAGACTCTGTGGATTCCCTGCTTTTACAGTCTGGAGGATGTGAAGGAGACGGTTGGCCTCTTCTACAAAGACCCCCATCAACCTTCAGGAAGGCACTTTTGCAGTTTCAGAAACTTTAAAACAAACGCATCATCATCATCTCATCAAGAATATATATTTTTGTTTTGGTTCCATGTTGTTTTGGTGGTCAAATATAGATAAATTGGTCAAACGGTTATGACTGATCTGTGAAAATATAACTGTAGAATGGAGTGATGGAAATGTGGCTGTTTGTGTGCATGGAGAGGAAGGTGGGAGTAAAGACGAGGGAAAGTTGGTAGCTGTACAATGAAAGACCATCTGTTTGGAGGGATCTGGGGGGAGGTGGGGTTTGGAGGAGCTACACTTCCTGACAGCTTCTGAATTATGTCAAATTGATGATGAGAGAAAAGTTATAGGTAAACACAAGAAAGTCAGTCCAAAGAAAAATAAGAGTTGTAGAACTTATTGAAAACTCAAGACAGCCATAACATTATGTTTCTTTACAAGTGTATGTAAACTTTTGACCACAACTGTATATTAAAAGTCCATCAGAAAAAAAATGTAAAGTTGAAGTTATATTTAGTCATTTGAAATATTAGGAAATGCAGTGAGTTGAATGAACTCAGTATAGGTTTTCTTACAGTACAGTCTGTCAACACTCAGTTTAGCCAGTTTCTTACAAAAACACTTTTAGTTTGGTTTCTTTTCTCATGGTAAAACAGATGTGAACTTTCTGTTGCATCTGAACCAATAGTCTCTCTAAGACCAACAATAAACACAGAGACCAAAGAACACAAACAAAGAAAAACTCTGCTGCCTTCTCCTATTTTATTTATAACATCTAAACCTTTCTCAGGTTAATTTTTCTTTAGGAGGAAAACAGAAAACGTGCCACATTGTATTTTATAAAAACCACTGACGAGAAAAAATACATTTCATATTCATAAATATAATATTTCATGCATTTTTAAACCGCACACACAAACCCAATTTTCAAGGTACTTTCACAAAACCTCTGACTCGTTCTGCAAAACCAAACATTTGTCTCGAAAAAGTTCAAACTGTGCTCAAAATGAAACAATGTTGTCAGAGCAATCATAATGAAAAACACCACTGAGCAGTCATTACACACGACATAGATAAAAGGAAAAGACATCAGATCAGGAAGCTTTTTTAAATACAGTTCCACTCAGTCTGTATCGTCACTTTCTCAGCAGAGCAGAAGTCACCTCTTGCAGATGTGTTAACCCTTTTTTCTTCACTCTTTTGCAAAAGAGTGAACGCAGATGTCAATCAGTTCAAACTCTGTTGTTTTAGCTGCAGTAACCATACCAAAACCTCCTGTTTCTAATTATAAAAAGCTATCTACATCAGAATGAAATCACTGAAGCACCTGTTTGACGCTCCTTTCAAAAGAATCTTCTGTTTACCAGCATGGATGGAGGAGCTCTGAGGCAGAAGAGACTACGAGTCAGATGTAGGTATTTGTTCACATCATCAGCTACATGTGGGATCAGTTTTGAGTTGCTGTGCAGAAGTTGAGACATATTAATTGAGTTTCTCTTTTGCTACCCAAGTGATCCAAAGTGCAAAATGTGGAAATCACTTCAATGAATGTGTTCAGGGCACTGCACATTTGGTTCAGACAACAGGCTTTAGTGTTTTAGCCGTTGACAAAAAATGGTAACTGGACACAACTTTTTACCCTTCCTGGTACCAAAAATCACAAACAAAGGTAGGTGGACAGAAAGTTTTTTGGAAGCTAAAGACCCACACAATTCACTCAAGAAGTTGCAGTCCAAATTAATGGCTACCAATCAATGAAACTTTAAACAGTTAGAGCCTTTTAGATCAGGGGTTCTCAAACGTTTTGGTTCTGGGGACCTCTTGAAAGGATGAAATTTTCATTTTAACCCCTAAATACCATGGGAATAATATATATATATATATATTTTGTTTGGTGTAGTAAGTTTGTTTCACTACTGCATTGTTTCCCATATGCATTTTTTGAAATAAAAAACAATAAAAAAATTTATTGAAATTTCTGAGGACCCACCCAAGATGCATCTCGTGGAACCCTGGGGGTCCTGGGACCCCAGTTTGAAAACCTCTGTTTTAGATATTAAGCAGGAATTTTGATAATTACCAGTTTTCAGGACATAACATGTCCACATTTTATAGTCCCATCCTAAAGTGAATTTGTTTTTATTCTCGTCAGTCTAGACACAAACCGTCAAAAACAAAGAAAAAGTAACTTTGAAAGTCATAGCTTTAAAAGTTTATTTCTTTTATTTCTTTTTCTTTTTTTAAAGAAACTGAAATTTGTCACAATGTGTGCATTAGCTGAAAGTGAAGCTTCCAAGCAGGGCGGGAGGATGAAGAACAAACCATTGTTCATACTTCTAAATCTGAAAACAGATAGGGGTGTAGTCAGAGGCCATCTCTAAATCAAGCTTTTAAATTATAAGCTTAACAAGACTTTAAAAAGGCTGGACCTGAAAATAAAACCACACTCGGCAAACAATGATGGCAAACTGGCAAAGAAAAAAAAAAATCCAAGGAGCTTATAGACTGAACAAAAGATTCAGATGATGAAATATAAATACAAAGGAGGACCAATTTTAAAATGTAAAATGGTAACTAAACAAAACCAGAAAACAAACTGAGGGGATAAAAAAAAGAGATTTAACTTTAAACAAGATTAGTTCAGTTAGCATGACGTTCAAATTGCAGACGTAGAGCAAACCACAAGTAATGTATGTAATAAACAGAGGCATCTTGATAAACCCCAGATCCAGAATGATGTGGGCAAAGACTGAATGAAAATGAATAAATCTTACCCAATCCTTTATACGTACAACAAATAACCCCAGTTTGCTCATGAGGAGAATCTGATGTTGAGTTTGTCCAGCAAAGACCCCTGACAGAAGCTAAGCTAACTACATCTCAGAACTAGGAGTGTCCCGATACCAGTTTTTCTCAAACTGAGAGTAAGAGTACTTTGTAGTAAAATTTTCTTACTCCATTGGCAGAAAATTTTGACTTAATTTGAGTCAAATTTTCAGGCTAACAAGACAAAGAATCTTACACATTCTGAAAACAGGATTAATATTCTTACACAATCAGTTCTTGTTTAGTAAATCAGTCTCAAAACAAGATCAAAAAGACGTTTTGGCTGGATATAAGGTTTTAAAGCTTGGTTAGAAAGACAGTTTTTGCAGTGTACAAGTATTGATACTGGTATTGGCATTGGTCTCGAGTATTGGGGCATGTTATACAAATACAAGCACCTGTAAAAATGTTAATGTTGGGCCTAATATTCAGTCGGAGGTGTGTGTATAAGGTATAAAAGCCCCTATAATCACTTATGTATAAAATAAACTGTTGCAAATTTTTCAAATAAATAAAAATAAGATTTTCTTTAAAATTATCTGAAATGTAAAGTGTAACACTTTCAATGGAGTTTCTATATAAGTATTGATACTATTTAGTATAAATTCTTCTATAAATAACATTTATTTTATTTTATTTTATTTTATTTTATTTTATTTTATTTTGACACTGTGTGAATGTGCTTTTGTTTTGTATTACTAAATGAAGTATTGATTAAAATGATTGGAAAACTTTGAACTTTGTGGGCATTTTCTGTCCACCAAATAACTGTCAGGGTCTTTAGGTTTGGTTTCTTTTTTGTGTTTTGTTTACTTAAGTATTTTTGAATTCTGTGTTTTCTTTAGTCAACTCCAGTGTTTCTCTATTTCCCATCTGTGTTTCTCCTGCCTGCTGATCACACTCACCTGTCCCTTGTTGTCTTTCTCCAAGTGTGTGTCATTGTCCCTCATTAGTGTCCCCTTATCAGCAGTGTCTTTCACTCTGTTGTGCTTCAGTCAGGCAGGTCTCCTTTTGCTTGGTGGGTTTATTAAAGGTACTTTCTGTAGCCATGAATGCACTTTTATTTTTGTAAATAAATTAGTTTTGTTTTTGACCTTAGAGTTTCAGTGTCTGCTCTCTGGGCTCATAACCATAAAAATGACACAATTTTCATATTTATTTTAATATAAAGTTCCAATTCTAACATTACTTTTTGGTTTCTTCTTGATAGGATTAGCATGTAATCATTTTTATTGGTAAAATAAGATTCAGTTTTTCTTCAGCGCCTCCAAAATTAGCATAAAAAAACATTCTCTTTCTGGTAGCTCCATTGTGTTGCCTAAAATACTCATCTTAACATCTTACAATCATATATCATCCTTCATGCACAGCGGTCAAACTGCAAATGGAGCAGATATGTGTCTTTGAACAACACACCCTGGGGACACTATGTTTCACACTTCAGCAAGCGTAGTAGTTGTTAACAGTCCGAGTTAGCTTGTCTGCGAGCCTGCCTCCAGAAGAGCTCATCTCCTCCAGCAAAGTTATTCTGGTGTTATTATGAGAACTCTACATGCTCATTGTGGTTGTGGCTAAGTTTTCAGGGTGGCTGTCTGAACTGGCGTGCCAACAGCGCAAAAGCTTCAGTGCAGGATTTCCAGGGAGCAATGCAGACAAAGAATAGACCGAAGGAAGAAGGAGGCATACTGGTTTGCAGACATAACTGAAAACATAGACGACTCCGACAGGAAAGTATACAAAAGCAGCAAAGGGTGACAAGAACTAACAGAGCTCGCAGGAGACACGTTTTTGTTTGACCACTTTCCACCCCGCAGAGCACCACTAAACCATCTCTTTACAGGAAAAAGACAGAACCAGGAACACAAACGGACAGAGACACCTGTTAAGGAAAAATGCAACCCACATCCACAAATGCATGTTCACACACACACACACACACACACACACACACACACTGCTTGTATGAACAGCCTTTTTGTGCTCAGTGAAGCTTAGAGAGACAGTCCTGTCTGGTTTAACGCCACCACCTCTGTAACCTTTGCAACCGCTTGCATGAAAACACACACACACACACACACACACACACACACACACACACACACACACACACACACACACACACACACACA